>JADLZL010002045.1:0-277468 GCA_015844335.1 Chrysopogon serrulatus
TCAGCTCGGCTAACGATGATTACGCTCTTGCGTCGTCCACCTCCCTGGAGGCATCATTGAAGAGTTTCCGTGCCTAAGTGCTGCAGTTTTTCTTCTCTTACTGGTGTGTTGGGGTTGTGCCACTGTTCTCGCCCTTGTGTTGGGCCTTTGTTGTTTCTTCTTATCAGTGGATTTGCCACAAACTCACTCTTGCGCTGGGGCTTTTGTATGGTTTTCGTCCGGTTTCCAAAATTAACCGGACAAAGGGTTTTGCCTCGTTTTCCCTAAAAACGAGGCTGTTGATTTATATCAATATATATTTAGGTGGGGATCTCCCCCGGTGACAGTTCAAAAAAAAAAAAGGTGTCTCCACCGCTCTTGTCGGTTCTGCTTATAATCACTCACCATGCTCTCTACTGAGAATCGAGGATGGTGGAATGTGATAGATGTTAATGCTCTTACCTATAAATTTATTTAAATTTAAACTAGAATAGCCTGATGTAGGAGAAACACATCGATTATATATCAGGGCGACAGCAAGGGTACTTTGTGGTGTAGCAGGTAAGAATGTTAAGCTGATGTGTGTTCCTCGCGCTCAGCATTCTACCCTTCTTGAAGGTGTTGTCACCTAGGAAATCCTATGTTGCCTTGTGGGTGCCCATAACTGTTGACACTCTGGAAGACGGAAACCACTCGGAAATTTCAGTCTCGACCGTTGCCGCACGGAGGTACGTACTCTTCGTGGTCGTGGGCACATCGATCACATCGGGAGAAATTGCGGGATGCACGCACTACTGCACTTGGTTCAGCAGCGACCAGACCGCGCAGTCTCAGTGAAGATAGAGATGGTCCATCCTATGTAGCATGCTGTTTCAATAGCTAGTTACTCCCGAGGGAGTAACTAGCTATCCGTCCCAAAATAGATGTCATTCTCGTTTCCCGAGAAGTCAATATTTTCAAAATACCGGCAATTATATATTAAAATATATAAATATTTATGCTAAGTAATTAGTATCATTGGAAAGATCTTTTAAGTCTAGTTTTTTAACAAATTTATTTGGAGATGAAAATATTGCACGTTTTTTTCTACAAATCTAGTCAAATTTGAGAATGTTTGACGCAAGACGCATCCCATAACGTCATCTAATATGGGACGGAGGGAGTAAGACGGAATGCGAAATCAGACGACTTGACTGGATCACTATTTGTGAAAGACGAAGTGTGTTGTTCATTGTTTGGACGACGATCGACATCTGCTATGTACGTACTGGAGTGTACTCCTGTCACTGGTACGTGATTAGGATTTTTAGTCAACTTTATGCTATTTTTTGCGAGTCAACTATTACGCTGATAATAAGGTGAACAACGTCAGCTTCTTCTATACTACTCTGTCTGTCTGTTCCAATAATAATAATAATTAAATTGTTATTTTGTTCTAAGATAAACTTCTTTAGTTTTAATCAAAATTCATAAACCCACTATGTGTTAATAATAAATATTTTCCACCATGATTTTTATCGAAACTGTATTTTTTAAAACCATGAATTTTATCTTAGCAAAGTGCTTTTTTTCTAAAACCTTGTTTTTCAGTCTACTTATAACTTTAAAAAGGTTATTATAGTTTTATGATATACTAACTGAAAAAGATAGTCGGAAAGGAAGAAAAAAGAATATGGGGAAAATTTTGTCCCTTTGCTAAACGATAACCAAGTCCATCTTTTAGTTAGATAAAAGATTCTGTGGTAGAAATTTTGCCTATTTATTATTAGAGGTAGAGGTTACTTAGAGGTACTCTTTCTATCCTAAAGTATAAGTCATTCTAAGAATCTTAGATAATCAATTTTTTTAAATTTGATTAAATTTATATAATAAAATAATAACATTTACAGCACCAACTAAATATTATTAGATTTTCATTAGTTATATTTCCATCATATATCTATCGATATTATAAATCTTTGTATTTGTTTAATAATTATGATCAAAACTTAAGAAATTTTGAGTCTCTATGATTTTTAGAATAATTAATAATTTAGGATAGAGGGAGTGGATTATTATTTTTTTAAACTGTGTCATCCAAACAACATGCTCTTAATTTGCTTCGATCGTTTTTAGCCAGAGATCCGGAAAGCTCGGGTCTCGTCGCGCGTGGCCGGCCGGCATGCGCACACGTGTCATACACGCCGCGGGCTTCATTTAGACACAGTACAGCATGCACAGAGGAGCAACGAGAACGAAGCATGAGTTCGCTCGCGTCTGGAAGCGTCCAGGCCTCCAGGGTGATATGACGAGGCATGCAAGAACGCAAATTAAAAAAATCGACGGGCAACGGGCATGCTGGTGTTGACCTCTGACGCGGACACCCACGTCCTACCGCAACGAGAGAGAGAGGGCTAGCGTACTCGGCCACTCGTCCACGCGTGCACACGCGTCGGCGAGCCCGGACGCTCTCGGCCCCCGCGTGGCGCGGCTGGAGAACGAGCACGCGGCGGGGGCGCGCCGGCGCGGAGGGTTTTAAAGGAAGCCTCGATCGGCAATGCACGCACCACCACCACCACAGACCCAAGTCCATCGATCACACAGTCATCTCCGATCCGGCACCGACGATTCTCTTCTGTGTTCATCATCACCGGGCGGCACACGCACACCGGCCGATCAAGTTCCAAGTTCGACAGCAGCGCGCAGAGTCCACGCGAGAGGCCGGCCATGCCGACGCTGATGTCGCTGACGCCGTGGCGGAGGAAGAAGAGGGCGGCGGGAGGGGCGCCGGTGGCGGTGCGGACGCGGCGGGGCACCTCGCTGGGGGCGCTGTGGCGGCGCCTCGTGCGGACCGTCACCTGCTCGCGCCGCCCCTACTACTGATGACCGACCCACAGACAAGATACAGAGAAGTGCTGCTGACAGATGAGCTAGGATCGATGCAATGCAAGCAAAAGCTTGTTAATTTGCTTGTGATGTGTTTGTTCATATACAAGTCTGTGAGACGGCTCTACTGTATCGTATCGACTGCTAGTACTCGTTTATTTATATATAATACGAGTACGTATCTATTTTCACTTTGTTGCATATATATGTACCTGTTACTTTGATGGGTTTCGATCATGTCTCTTGTCCAAACAAATGTATCTTATTTGATTTGTTTCTGCATTGTAGCGTGCTTCCTGTGGTTTTTTGCGTGAATATTTAGTCCGTTTGTTTGTGATTTTTTGGGTTTAATATAAAAATAGCGGGTTGGTTTCCTGTTTTTAATAAAAATAGTAATATTCCAAGAAACACGATAAAGCCTGAAAAATTGCAGTTATAACCGTGGAACAAACTTTGTGTTCTTAGTTCGTCTTATTGAGAAACTTTGTGCTACTATACTAGGTCAGCATCACTAACAAACTTTGTGCTATTATATTAAATTACTATATTCGTACTATTCGTTTGTCTTAACAATTAGACTTATCAATTATTTAAATAATATTTTTTGTTACATATCAATTATTTAAATAATATTTTTGTCACAATAAATCAGTTCGTTTGTCAGCTGGTTTATATAACCCCCCAAAACATGCTGATTATAAGAGCCAAACATACCGATTATATTAATCTCCGCCAGTATTGTAGTGAAAAGATTATATTAGTCTCCGTCAGTGTTGTAGTGAAAGTTTTATCTGAGAGTTGCATACGAATTTGTATTTGATTTACATTTAATATACCGTCATTTATATCTTATTCTTTCATTTTATAGAGTGTCTTATTGAGGTACGGTTACTAGTCTTCCCATATAGACATTTTGGACGACATAGACATAGCAATTTTATTTAACGATTACAAACTCTATGTATAATGGAATAATATAACTGTATCGAGAATTGATCACAATAGGGCGGTCTTGGAAGCAATATAATTAAACTCTCTAATGAAAACAACCTTTGTAACTTTTTTTTTTTTTGGCAAGAGACGTTTGTAACGTTGTTCATGCTGCTGTGGCGCTGTGGTCCACACCAGGCGCACACGCGTCGTGGAGGTCGGCGGCACAGGACGACAGATGGATGGATCGATCAATCAATGACCCGGCCCCAAGCATGGATTTTGTTTTGGCTGTGGACTAGTATCATCGATCTGGAACTGGATTACTAGAAAGATCGATCGATCTCAAATTAAAGGACAGGGTGGAGGGGCATGCATGCATGATTGAGCTGCTGCTACTACTACAGCAGCATGTCTAACGGATCGATGATGACGCGAGCGAGGCAATCCAAAGCCACGTACACAGGCTACACGTGCACCGGCCACGCACGGATACGAGAAAAAGAAATTAAATGGCTGGGGCAGCATCTCCCCCACCGGCCACCCACCCCCTGAAGGCTCACAGCACGTACGCGTGGCGCTCGCGGCAGCCCGGCCGGCCGGCCAACCGGCCAGCTCGCCGTGGGTTTTAAAAGGAGACCCTCGCGAGCAGCAGCCTCAGCAGCAGCTGCTACTTGGCCACACACCACACAGAAGCACACACAGCTAGCCATCCTCGTCGTTTGTTTCCTCTGCAGGAGCAGGAGTTTGAGACTTTGTCACACAGTACAACCGAAGAACGCTGAGCGAGGGAGGATGCCGTCGCTGTGGCCGACGAAGAAGAAGCGGGCGCGGGGGCTCGTCGGCGGCCCGGTCATGGTCGTCGCGCCGCCGCGGGAGCAAGAGCAAGTCGTCGTCGCTGGGCGCGCTGTGGCGGCGGATGGTGGGGCCGCGCCGGGGCACCCGGAGCCGGGGGAAGAAGCCGGGGCTGCTCACGCGCGCCGCGCGGGTGCTCTCCTGCGGCCGCCGCTAGCTCCTACTGGTTGTCTGCCATCCGTGGTGCACGGACCGGCCGGCCGACGTAGCCGGCATCTGCGTCGCGCGCGTGCGTGACTACTCTGTTTCCATGTTGCGTGGGTGTGGGTTTGTTGCTGCCATGCGTGCTCTGTTTCCATGCGTGACTACCCCTGTGTCGGAGCTGTCGATGCACGCACTCGTCTTGTGTCTATACATTATTCTGTAATGTTTATTTACTTGTAATGATATTTTCGTCATGACATCCAGCGTTTCAATTCAAGTTTGAGGATCAGAGATTCAGAGTGGGTTGTTGTGCACCATTCCATACCGCTGTGCTGCGGGCCGGGGGGAACTGTATCTAGGTTTAGGACTAGTCAAACTTTCTCAAATCCTGTTTTATAAAAAAACATTACTATTTACGTCTCAAATAGGAGATGGAGATGTTTATTTGATATGAGACTGCTATTATTTTCTCTACTAGAAAATGTAATTATACATCCGAGAGCAGTCAAACTTCCTTAAATTTGAAAATATAATTTATGCCTATTTACAATGAAAATATATTTTATAAAAAACTCTAATGTTATCTATTTGATTAAAACAAGTTATTTTTTCTACCTAAAATAAATGTAATTATAGAGTTAAGCCTAGTCAATTTTTCTCAATTTTATAAAAAACATAAATATTTATGTCAAAATAGATTTACTTGGAAAGAACAGGGTTTTAAATTTAAGCTAACTATATTTATACGATAAAAAAGGTGGTAGTTAGGATGGAGGGAGTATTACGCCAAGAGTATGGAAAATAAAGTTAAAACAACGAGTTCAAGTGTACCATATAGTTTTTTTAATAAATAAACAGGAGTAATGACCAAACTTTACAATATCTATATCTATATCTATATCTATACCTAATATTTAAGAGGGAAGCGTTTCTCTCCCCTGATTTTCGTCCGGCCCATTATTGGTTTTCGTCCGGCCCAGCCCATTCGTTCCCATTCACGCACTTAGCCCACGCTCCCCTCCCCACCACACCACGGACACCACCACACCACGGCCGCCGCCGCCGTTCTTTCACCCCCACCTCTCCCCGGCCTCGCCTCCCTTCTCCCCACCCGACCTCGCCTCCCTTCCACGGACAAGCCGCCGTAGTCAACGTACCGACGACCCTCCGGCGACATGGCTCTCCTGCACTCCCGCCGTCGGTGGCGCCTGCGGCGGCGGCGGAGGACACGCGGAACCGCCACGGAGAGGACGCCGTGGACGCCGCCTCCATGGCGAGGCTGCGCTCGAAGCCGAAGGAGTAGGGGCGCTTAAGTAGGAAGTCCCTGACGCCGGCGGCAGCCGCGAGCAGCTGGTGCTGACGCCGCTGCGGACGGCTCGGGCGTCGGAACTGGAGCCGGACCTGGACCCAGCAACGCGAACGCCGCGTAGGAAGAAGGCGGCGAGCTGACGACGGCTACGGCGGACGGAGAAGGCGCTGGGGCAGCAGCGGGGGACGGCCGCCGCCGCTTGGTCGTCGGCGCGCGCATGGCGGGCGTGGCTGGCGCTGGCGCTGTCGTCCGCAGCAGCAGGGGACGGCCGCCGCCGCCTGGTCGTCGGCGCGGCGGGTAAACCGCGCGGGGCTCCGTCGAGGATGTCATCGTGGTGGCATTTTCGTGGAGCCCGAAGACGACGGCTCCGCGGCCATGGATCTGATGCGCGTGGCGGCGGAGGCTGCTGCTGCCCGAGCGTGTGCGCGGCAGGCGGAGATTAGCACAGAAGCAGCACTTATCCGCGAGTGGTTCGACGGTTGGCCGCACCTCAGACAGCGCCGCTCATTGACATATGGTTTGGACATTCTTCTTCTTTCTTTAACGATTTGCATCTCAGGTTTCATATTAGTCCGATCACCTTCCTGTCGTATCCAAACTAATGGATCGGCTAATCATACATTCATACTTGAGGTTTCTTTAATTTGGGGATTTCAAATGGATCTCAAATAAGCCGATTGTTAATTGTTTCTTGATTTGGCAGCAACCTTGGATCTGATAGTTTCTTGATTTGGCACCAACATTAGATATAATTTCATTGTTAATTAATCTAATCCTTATGTACAATTGAAATATGCATTTCCATCCTTGCAGCTGAAGAATTACTCTGTCGAAAACATAATAATTGATCCTTCAACATCAACTGCATCATTCTATGGTGAGTTCACAGTGGCAATGAAATAATGTTTTCTTTTGCGTAAAAAAAAATGAAATAATGTTTTCAACTTCACACCAGGGATATACTCCCTGTTAAGATTCACTAACAGCTCATATTTGACAGATTGGACATCTCTTCTATCCTTGTTCTTTCACTGTATTGGACGCCCCCAATATGGAATTCCTATTTGGGCTTGAAATGCTGCGAAAACATTAGTTAATTGTATGGGTAATTTTTCGACCAGTTCATGCATCTGGCATGATTGCGCCTCATATTTTTCATAGTTATATGCAGGTGCATGATTGACCTGAAGGACAATATCTCAGAGTGGAAGGTGGTGAGGTTTCAGTGCCCCAGCGGATTATCATGAGCCACCTGTTTACAGTTTCTTCTATCTGTAGTTCTTGAGAAGCCTAAAATGTTAGATATACGTTCTTTAAGTTCCATACATGGTTCTGGTTATTCACATATTCAGTTTGTAAGTTGAATTCACCAATCTGCTTTGTTTTTTATCTAAGTTTATAACATCGGAGGTTGATCTATCCAATCCTAGACATATTCATTACTGCAGTTATTGTTTCAGTTATATATTTGCACTGTATTATCCATGTTGAGATCCTTTGGTAATCTCTATCACATAGCTGTGGTCAGCATTTGGTTCATTTGAACAAGTGTCGACTCATTGTAACCCCTTGCATACTTACTGTTATATATGTTCGACAAGAAAATATATTTGACACAGACCTATGATAAAAATCTGAACCAATGGTTGCTCACATGATATTGTAATTCTAAAATGGAAAAATAGTGCCTATATAAAGTTTGAAGTCCACCTCTTGACAATAATAATCCCAAGTAGCAATTGCCTTTTTAACATAAGCTTAATTTTGGGAAAATGGATTAAGGGTTTAAGAACCAATAATGATTTGTTTGTTTGAAAAAAAGAGTGTTCATCCAGTTGAAAGCTCTAATGTTCACGCTTGACCAAGAGAGATGACCAAGAGATATGAAATGTCTAAACAAATAATTTGGCCCACCCTTGACGGACATGAATTGATGCATTTGCTTAATTGCTCTATTTTCTGAATATAAATATTAATTGAGTTTGTTCTTAGTGTGACCCGTTGCATTAGCACAGGCAAATAGGGATCTATGTGACATGAGCATCTCCAACAATTTGGCAAAAACACTTGGCAAATTAGAATTTTTGGCAAAACGACAAAAGCAAGCCTCCAACAATTTGGCAAAAACACTTGGCATTTTGGGGAGCTTGGCAAAAACCTCCCTTCCTGGCGCAAAGATGCGCGCGTTCCATCGCTTGGCATCGCCGCTATTTCGGCTTCTCCAGTTCTCCCGCGCGCCGCCTCGGCCTTCCTTTCCCGCGGGCGCCAAAGCCGCCCCGCCCTTCCTTTCCTGCTAAAGCCGCCGCCCTTCCTTTCCTCCCCGCCCTTCCTTTCGTGTGCCTGGACTTTGTCACGAGGAGAAGCATCGCCGCCGCCGGGGCTGAAGGTGGACAAGGATCGCCCCGCCCTTCCTTACCTCCCCGCCCTTCTTTCGTGTACCTCTGACCGCGCCGTCGCCGAGAGAAGATGGACGCGACAACCGCAGGTATGTTCTTCCCTCGATCCTTGTTTCATCGATGCATCCTTGTGACTGATGGAACATCTTCTGTATATAAATCTGCTGCTAGGGTATTCATAGCTAGGACCGATCTGTTTGCATCTTGATTTGCCCTCTAGGTTTTCATGTTTTTCCCTCTTGATGCTGCTGCGTTTCCAAAATGATGCTGCTGCCATACAGATCAACTGGTACAGGAGGGATTTCTGACTGACCTTCTTCTCCAAATTGATGCTGCTGTTGTCGTTGTATTTTGGCCGGCTAATCTTCTACAAATAGCAGACAGGAGACAGAGAAGATGCAACCTGTTTCTGATGGCCCTGTGACTGATGGAGACGTGAAAGATTTTCTGTCCTGCGCCTTGTTCTGAAATCGACAGCAACAGAAACACCACCACGCCCTGTAGTCATTCAGTTGGTCTTAAATTTAGTTTGTAATGTCTCAGTTATCAGAACCTGTTTTCATTCAGTTATCAGGACCTGTTTTCATTCAGTGTAATTCAGTTAGCTCTTTAATTCAGCTTGACTATCATTTGGAATGAATCCATGTGTTTCAAGTCGAAGTGTATTGCTTGATTAACATTTGGCATGCTTCCTGGTGGTGGCCGGCTGCTCTTTAATTCAGCTTGATTAACCTTAGTTTATTTTTCATGCTTCCTGAACTTCAAAACGACAGCTGCTCTGCTGCTGCTGCCTTTGGTAATTTTATGCATGCCAAGACGTTGTTTGGTGGCCGGCAAATTGGCATGACAAGAATCTGCAGAACTGAACGTGCATTGCATGGCCCCTGTACTGAATGAAAGCAAAGCTGTTGGCCGGCAAATCTGCAGAAGCTGTTGGCCGGTACTGACAGTGCCAGGTGCTCCTGCTTTCATTCGCAGAGCTGCTGCTGCATGTCTTGATTGGAAAACACTAAAACAGCAACTGAACGATTAAGCCAAATAATTAAGCCATGTGGGCCAATAATTTTGAATTTGCCAAGCCTAAATGCCAACTTGTTGGAGGAGGTCTATTTTTTCACTTGGCATTTGGGTTTGAGACTTGGCAAAATTGGAGATTTGCCAAGTGATGTTTGCCAAATTGTTGGAGATGCTCTAATATCTTCATATATATGTACTCCCTCCATGTTGGTAAAAGAAGTCGTTTAGGACAACGACACGGTCTCCAAAGTATAACTTTGACTGTATATTTTTTATAAAAATATTTATCACAAAGTGCTATATTTATACTTTTATGAAAGTATTTTTCAATACAAATCTATTCATATGGTTCTCATATTTCTAAACTTAACAACTTAAAAGTTATTCATGATTTATGTTCCCAATGTTTGACCTAAACCTTATCCAAAACGACTTCTTTTTCCTATACGGAGGGTATATTCGAACCTGTGTAGAGGATGATATGAAGATGCGGAGGAATTTATTTGTGTATGGATATCGATATTTCTTACTGCCGATATGAAACATTATCTTAGCCGTATCATGAAAAGATCTATACAATAGAATTTGTGAGCTTGTGATGCCACGCTCTCCATAATTGTGTTAATTTCATGAATGTAATTTGTCTTTTGAATTAAATGTCATTTCAACATGTGATATTTTATTTTATAATATTATCTTATTGTGTGATCCGTGTAATTTTAGCACAAAAAGTTTAAGCGTCTCCAGAAGAACGGCGCAAGACGTTACCTAGTATTTTTTTAAAAGAGAGAAAAGTTTGCCATATTTGAGTCCTCGTCCGCTGTTTGGCACGGCGAGAAGAAACAAGAGCAAACCTCAAAAAAAAAAAAAAAAAAAAGGAAACAAGAGCACGTGGTGGGCTTGGGCCGCGGACTGCAGTTCCATCTTCCATCTTCCATGGGTGGGCCCTCGTGCTCGTGCGGTCGTGCCGTCCCATCCCATCCCCCGCGCCCATGTGCCGCTGCTGCTCGCTCTCCTCTCTGCTAGCAGCTGACCAAACAAAACTCCCCGATGCTTCTGATGCTGTTGCCACTTGAATGCTCGCCTGCCGTGCCGTGCTCCGATGCCCCGCCGATGGATGGATCCCGCGCCGACCGCATCCGCGTCCGCGTCCGCGTGCCACCCACCTCTCTCCCCCTCCCCTCCGCCTCGATCCGCAATAACTACTACTCCAGCCTCACCACTTCCTCCTCCTCGCCGCTTCCGAATCCCAACAATCCCATTCCCATCGCGCAAATCCAGGCAGAAGGTGGCGGCGGCCGGGCGGGAGCGCCGGCCGAGTGACCGGTGGTGAGCTGAGCGAGCGGGGGGAAGGGAAGGCCGGAAGGGAACCCAGGCGGGCGGCATGGCGGCGGAGCAGGGGCGGTCGCTGGCGGAGACGCCCACCTGGTCCGTGGCCACCGTCACCACGCTCATGGTCGCCGCCTGCTTCCTCGTCGAGCGCTCCCTCTCGCGCTTCGCCAAGGTTGTCACAACTCGCCTCATTACTGCTTCGCTTCGCTTTGCTGCTCTTCGCTTAGCTGACGTCCCCCGCCTGCCGGTTGGTGTACTCTTCGCTCCGCACCCGCACCGCCCGCAGTGGCTGCGCAAGACCAAGCGGAAGGCCATGCTCGCCGCGCTCGAGAAGATCCGCGAAGGTACGCATCGCGCCATTCCTCGCTGTCTCGCTCCTTCGTCCTCGTCCCCGTCCGTCCTCACCTGCTTGGCTGCTTTGTCGCCCGTTACGGGAGCTAATCTGGACGCGCTCTTCTGCTGACTGCTGAATGGCTGGACTAGGTAGCTGTCCACTCTAGCTAGTATGTCGGCATGTCGCTATTGTATCATTCCACACTTTGAGGAGCTCAGCAGCAGAATGATCTTTCTGTCCGAGATGTTGTTTACTAGTATTAATATCAGCCACTCTGCAACTGTGAATATTCATGGAAGTAGACTGTTAGTTACACTAACAAACGGATCGGTAATATTCATTGCCTTGCAATGCTCCTAGCTTTAGACATCGTTACCACATTTCTAGTCACACTCACTTTTTCCTACCCGCTCAAGCCCAACCGTGAATGTTTCTGCTGTCACTGCTGCCGCTCGCAAGCCGTTCGACTGAATGCCTCTTAGCAATACTACAAACCATGCCTGCCCGCAGAGCTGATGCTGCTCGGAGTCATCTCGCTGCTGCTCAGCCAGACAGCACGCTTCATATCGGAGATCTGCGTGCCGTCCTCGCTCTTCACCAGCCGCTTCTACATCTGCTCCGAGGACGACTACAAGGACCTGCTGCACAACACGGACGCCAACCAGACGGCGCTCGACAAGAGCATGTTCGGTGGCCAGCGGCTGCACGTCTGCGGCGAGGTAAACCCAGATGTCATGGTCCCACCTTATCGGGTTACTGGGACTGGGAGGCGAGCTCTAGTCGCTCATCGCTCGGGTTGGAGCTTAATCTGTTGCTTGATGCAGGGCCATGAACCTTTTGTTTCGTACGAGGGCCTCGAGCAGCTGCACCGGTTTCTCTTCATCCTTGGTATCACTCATGTGCTGTACAGTTTTGTAACAGTGGTTCTGTCCATGATCAAGGTTCGTGCTTGCTGTCTGTTTGCTTGCGGGTCTGACATTTTTTTACTCTTCTTTTGTGATAAGTTTATTGTGGTGTCTTTCTGCTGTTGGTGCAGATCTATAGCTGGAGGAAATGGGAAACTTTAGCGGGTCCGATTGCTGCTGAGGAATTGAAAGGTAATCAGCTGAATGTGGAAGCTTGTTTGGTCACGTTTTATGTGACACCGTTGATGTGTTGTACCTGACTGATGTTTGTCTCTGTCAGCTAGGAGAACCAAGGTGATGAGAAGGCAGTCTACCTTTGTTTTTCACCATGCTTCTCATCCATGGAGCAAAAATAAAATACTTATTTGGATGGTAAGCTTTAGCTGTGGAACCAATTGTTACTGTACCATTCTTTATCTGATTGGCATATCAAAGTGTAAAGACGTAAAAATGCCTTATTTGCATGCATCATCCAGTCATATCTACTTCATCCTTAAGTTCACTGACAAAGGAACATCTAAGAGTGCTACCGACCATAGTCAAAATATTCATGTATCTGAAGTCTCGAATACTCTAAATAATACCTCGAGCCAGTTAAGTATGACGTTGAAGACAGGATATATGACTTGTTCCTGCCTATTTTGTGTCTGAAGCGTCATAGTTTAGAGAGTGGAAGTAGTATGTAATAGCCTGTACATCCATGGTCACTTGTATTTAAAGTTTCTCTAATTACATTGCAGCTCTGCTTTCTGCGTCAATTCAAGGGATCCATAACAAGGTCAGACTATTTGGCACTGAGGTTGGGCTTTGTCACAGTGAGTACACTAATTTTTTTCTAATGTTTTAGCATCCTTGACCCCCTTGCTAAGATGATTCTAATATGCCACTTTCCCCATGTGATTTTCTTGTCTGAATTTTTCTTGTTAGTATCACAAGCTACCACATTCATATGACTTCCATAAATACATGGTACGGAGCATGGAAGATGATTACAATGGGACTATTGGTATCAGGTAAAACAGAATTTAATCTCCAGAGTATCTACTTTTCATCTGATCAATTAAGCATTAAGAAAACTACATTTGATAGAGTTGATTTCTTGATTCGAAAAACAAAGTAGAGTGGTGTAGAAAAGTTTTACATGAGATTCAGTATGACTGCTCTGCGGAGCAAGGTATGTTGGATTTTTCCATAGTGATCCAAACTTTATGGACTTCTTTGCTCCTTCCAATCGCTAATGCTAGTTGTAGCATTCAGCCTTCTTAGAACTTGGTTATAGTATGTCAGGAGCTATCCAACTTCTTTTCTTAATATTCTATCCTCTAGCTGTTGGAACTATTATGCTACATGTGGTATTCATACATGACCACATCCTGTTTGTTGCAGTTGGCCACTTTGGGCATATGCGATCGTATGCATATTAATCAATGTTCATGGTACCACTCGCTCCAAGCCTCTCTTCTTCCCTTGCCTCCGAGCTTAATAAACCCCATATGACATTATTTGAATCTTTCTTTTTAATTGTAGGTATCAATATATATTTCTGGTTATCCTTTGTTCCTGTTATTGTAAGTATTACTCATGTCATCTAATCAGTCCACAAAATTCAGCTATTGATGTATTATGTTTCTTGTCTTAAACTGATACTTATGTCTTCTTATAATTATGTTCCTTCACAAATTTTGTAAAGCTGGTGCTTCTAGTGGGTACTGAACTTCAGCACGTCATCGCTCAGCTGGCTTTGGAAGTCGCTGAGGCAACAGCGCCTTATGTTGGCTCACAACTCAAACTGCGTGATGATCTCTTTTGGTTTGGAAAGCCTCGGGTTCTCTGGTGGCTTATACAGTTCATTTCATTTCAGGTGATGTTTATTGCTTGTACTCTGGATGTTTTGATGATTATATGAACATCTTTTCCCTCATCCTAACACTTTTTCTTTCCTTCAGAATGCCTTTGAGCTGGCAACATTCTTATGGTCTCTGGTAAGAATCTTAATCTTTATGATCAGGGTTAAATTGTTTGGACAAACAGCCAATAATACAAGAACATGTAGGATGAGAACATATCCAGTGTGCTCTCTGTAGGATAGGTGCTGGGTTTATGTTATATTTTTGAATTGCTGTCTGAACCAAAGCTTGCTAGTCCAGAAGGTGTGAACTAACCAGTTCCTAACTCAAGAGATAACAAAGGAACTCCACGAGCTGTCATCACTCCAATGCCTCCATATAGCTCGATTTGTTATTTTTTATACTTATTGGCACACATTTTGTGCAGTGGGAACTCAGTGCACAAACATGCTTCATGAAGCACTACTACATGGTTGCCATTCGTTTGATTTCTGGGTAAGTCTTTGCATTTTCTTTCAAAATACAGAGTAACTTTGTGGTCTGACTGGAGAAGAGCTTGGCATATCCTTAAGTTCTTGATGTATTGCTTTGTGGAAGTTGCCACAGGCTGACATTTCACATCGATTCCTTCATCAATCTCCTTTGAGAGTCAGACATTACATGCTTTGATCTATACTTTATGTTACTCCAGTTGTCTATAGTATAAGCTACCTGATTTGGATTTTGTGCTAAATTAACTTCCCTGAAATATATTGGTTGGGCTCAATATGCTAACAAAAAAGGGTGAAAAAATCTCTTCTGAACATTGCAGGCTGGTAGTTCAGTTTTGGTGCAGCTACAGCACACTGCCGCTGAATGTGATTATTTCTCAGGTACTCTTCAAGTGCTAACCTAATTTGAACCAAGAGATACTGATATAGTAATTCTTCACATGATTCAATAAGCGGTAGAGTCTTACCGCCTGTGACCGAAAGGTCCCGGGTTCGAGCCCCAGCCTCCGCACATTGCACAGTGTGCGGGTAAGGCTTGGCGCTGACACCCTTCCCCAGACCCCGCACAGAGCGGGAGCTCTCTGCACTGGGTACGGCCTTTTATTCAATGGCACTGTTGACTAATAATACTACTATCATACCATCTTATTGTACTCATGAATTGTTCCTTCATCTGGGCAGTTATTTTCTCACCTGCTTCTGCACTTTTAATTACATCCTAACGTGTGTAATACTACCTCTTAAATTCTTCTAACAATCTCTGTATATCCAGAAAAAAATGTTGTTCCATTTTGGGGATTTTGAATACAAGGTCCTACGCAGTCCATAGTTTGATCCACTGCCGCTGACTTGTTCTTCCCGTTCTTGTTCCTTGGCTGAACTTGCAGATGGGTTCCAAGTTCAAGAAATCACTGGTGTCAGAGAACGTGCGGGAGTCGCTCCACAGCTGGTGCAAGAGGGTCAAGGACAGGAGCCGGCACAATCCGCTCTTCTCGCGGAACGGAACCGTCACGTCCAGGTCTGTCTGCTCCCTCGACACCACCTACGAGACGGACCACGAGACGAACACGGTGTGCACGCTGTCTAGGACGGTGTCGGCGACGTCGCTGGACGACCAGCTGACCGTGGCCACCGTCGACGACGAGCGGTCCTGCATCGAGAAAGATGTCTGACACCGTTGCTGATGATTTGCTAAGGCCCCACGCGCTGCTCACCAAAACTAGGGCAGCGACCTGTGTGTTAGGAGGTACAACTAGGAGTGAAGTGATACTGAAACGACATGTATATGTAGAGTGGTGGCCCCTATCGTGGCAAATGACAATGTGTGCAAAATTAAAAACTATAACAGTGTCTCTTGGGGTGAGGCCGTATATGGAGATCCTTAGGCAGCTTGGCATAAAAAGCAGCAGCAGACTGATGAAGCAATTTTTCTTGGCTTTGGTTCAAAAGTAGCTGAAAATGTTTTGGTGAATCGTCCATAATACCCCTATCTTTTAGTTCAAATCAGGTATAAAAATCCATGGCTTAATTCATATACCCCTATCTCCTAGTTCAAATCAGGTATAAAAAACCATGGTCTAATTCATAGGGATGTACTTCCCGTCTCTAAAAGAAATGAATTCTAGAGTTGTTTAAGTCAAATTTATTGAACTTTGACTAAATTTTTAGAAAAAAAAAATTATGTTATCAAATTAGTACCATTAGATTTGTCATAGAATATATTTTTATAATATATTTATTTTATATTATAGATGCTATTACTCTTTTCTATAAAGTTAGTAAAAGTAATTATTAGGACAGATAAAAGTTTCGTAAGTGGAATATGCCTCTTAGATCTTGCTTGTATTGAACTGAACAGTTTTCTACAAAATTCATGCATTTAAAGGCAAAAATATTCCCCTTGTCCTACATCTACTTTGAGTAGTAATAAATTATAAAAAATAATAAAACATATAATATATTTAGTAAATGTAATGGTTTTAACATAAAACCTGATCAAACTTTACAATCTCTTATAAAAAACAGTTATTTTTTAATATCTCATACAAAATTGAAAAGAGAGCAGCGCTATGTATCCTGGGCTCTCTCGAAGTATCCAAGTCAAAACTGGACACGTACGTACGTACCCAGACAAGTCTCGCCTACGGCCTATCGCAGGATGCGGCTCAAACTCAACCAAGAACGATCACGGTTTGCTGTCAATTGTCATGCTCCATTTTTCCAAACACCAAATAAAACCTGGCACACTTTGTAAAAAAAAAATGATATGCATACGTACTAGTAAAACAGAAGCTTGTATACAGTAATTTCTATTTTTTCATAGAGAAAAAAAAAAAAAAAAAAAAAAAGAAGAACAAAGCAAGCCAGCCACGCCAATCACCCATTCCCCTATACATCCAACCACAAAGACGAGCTCCACCCTCCAGGATTCCCACCCACACGGAATCTTCCCCGGACGACTCCACCCAAGGCCCGACCGCGCGCGACAATTCACACCGCGCTTCTCTTCTCTTCTCTTCTCTCCAGCGATGCAGACGGCGGCGGCGGCGGCGGCGGCCGTGGCGTGGGCGGCGGTCCCATCGACGTCCACCTCCTCCACCTCGCCTTCCTCCTTCAGGGTAAGGGGTTTCGGTTCCCCGCCGTGGCCCTTCTCGAGGGGCGCTTTCTTGCCCGGCTCCGTCCGGCTGATGGGTTCTCGATTCGGCGCGCAGGTGGGGGTACCGTCGACCGCCATGCCGGCTTCTTCCGCGCCCAGGCTTGTTGCCGCCTCCGCGCCCCTGGGTCGTCGACGGCGGCGGCAAGGTCAGTTCTTTGTTGGTTGGTAGCTCGCTATCCCCGGTTCTTTCTCTCTCCATCTTTATTGGGGATTTTATTTTATGGGTTGGTCGAAATCTCTCTCAAGCTTACCTTACTGTACGGATTGGATTGGTAGTAGATGGAGCTGTCTCAAGGATTGGTGGGGTATTTTGTAAAGGAAGAATTATCTTGCCGTATGTTGTGGAACTTTGGTGGTTTAATCCTGGAATCATACAGCGGCATCAAAGAATCGCAAACTGTGTTGATATAAATCCCAAGTTCAGGTGTTAGGAATGAAGACCAGCTATCTATTGCCACATAGTGATTGTTTGCTTAGGATCTTTGGCTAAGGATAGCATCCCAAGATGATCAATCTGTTGATATAATGACACATGGTGCTAAAATGTAGTTGCAAACTGTTGATGGTGTGTAGTATGCTTTGTAATTATGCAGTGACTAGCTGGCAACATTAACTAAACGCTAAAGTACGCCTTCCACCTATCCTGTATGTTCTGTAGGACTATATGATACCTTTTGTCTTGGGAGCGTAGTTTCCTATTGTCCACACTGTGTTATGATTATCATCTGAGCATATAGGAGTAGAAAGTTAACTATTCTGGTACAAGTTGGAGCATCTCCTGCAGCGATTAAGGTTAGGTACCGGGGCATTCCACAATTCAGACTATTTGGTTGTATTTTCTGTCTTATTTTATTAAGTTGTAACTGTTCAAGTAACTGCAACTCTAACTGTGTCCTGCTCTACCAGTGGTTCAAGCTGTTGCCAATCCAGACCCTGCGATCGAGCTGCCATTGACTGCTGAAAATGTTGAGATGGTGTTGGATGAAGTAAGGCCATATCTTATGGCAGACGGAGGCAATGTTGCGTTGCATGAGATTGACGGGAACGTGGTAAGGTTAAAGCTGCAAGGAGCATGTGGATCGTGCCCGGCTTCAGTAACAACAATGAAGTTGGGTATTGAACGGCGCTTGATGGAGAAAATACCAGAGATTGTTGCAGTTGAGCCCATCGCTGACGAGGAGACTGGCCTTGAGTTGAACCAAGAGAACATTGAAAAGGTAAATATTCTATTCTTGGCCAAATATTTCCATTAGTAAAGATCACTTGATTCTTATGGAATACTGAACTAAAGCAGGATTTATTTTGTTGGATGTTGGCTAACTGGCTAATTGGAATGAATTTTTGCTTGAATAAGATCAAATTCTTCTGAAACATGCAGTACACTTTGTAAATAAAATTCAGAGTTTTCTGATGAGTTGTGTTTATTTATTTCTACAGTTCCGTGACTGCATAATGATGTTATTATCAGTTATTTTACATTTAAAATCTATCTTCTATGCCAGTTTGTAGGCTTCAATTGAGATCTTTACCTATTAGATATATTGTGGAAAGTGTATTGCAATGGTAGAATGATTTACTTCAGTTTTTTGTTCATAGGAGCAGGTCAGGACTTTTTAGTTTAGTTGCACTCATGCAGCATCATTTTTCTGGTTATTTGTCTGGTCGAAGCTCTGGTTCTTTGGCTGATTTCCATTGTATGAACTTAGAGGTTGTCCTTGTATCATAACAACTAGCTTTTGTGCCCCTGCCTATACACATACTGATACATTTATGTTATATTATGGCTAATGACTTAGCTTTTGCTGAATTGTTCAATATGTGAGGTATGTCACCTGTGCTACAGCGGTGCACAGTGCAACCCTGTTCGACTGATACAGGAAGTGATGTTAATCATGCTATCCTTAATAGGAAATTCTGTCTGCTGATATAGCTTTTGTGATTTTCCAACTTTATTTCCTATATGTAAGATCAAAGCAATAAATAAGATATGGTGACCAACAAGCAAATGAGACTGCTGCTATCTTGCTCTTATGCTTTATCTTACTTTGAAAACTAGCCTTGAAGATGTATAATTTCCATTTCTTTCATGAACCAGTACTTTTTTAAGGCAGTGGGATAGAAACTGACATCAATAACATGTTTTCTCCAATATCAGGTACTTGACGAGATTAGGCCATACCTTGCTGGCACAGGAGGCGGTGAGCTTGAGTTTGTTGAAATCGAGGAGCCTATTGTCAAGGTTAGGCTTACAGGGCCAGCTGCTGGTGTGATGACTGTCCGAGTAGCATTGACTCAGAAGCTCCGTGAGAAGATCCCTAAAATTGCAGCTGTCCAATTATTGCCATAAGATTAGAATCTTTTAGAAGCCAGGCACACCAGTCACAATTGAGAATGTAAATGTACTACTGTAATAAATGTCAAGGAGTTGTAATGTGTAGCCCACTGAGCAAGCGATATTATGGCCATCAATACTCAATGTTTAAGTAAAAAGGTGTTTGTTGGATTTGTAACCAAAGTTTTGGTTTCTGTCTATGATCTGTTATAATCATCACGAGGGAAGAAACTAATCAAAGTATATATATGAGGTCTATTGTGATATGAAAGCTTTGTTAAAATTTCAAATTCACTTTATATATTATTGATCTGCACCTTTGCTGCATTGTCTAATGCAACATATCTTGTGCCACTACATAGCATGAGCACCAAATGGGCCATAGGTTTGGTTTGTATTGTCTAATGCAACATACCTTGTGCCACAACATAGCACAAGCACCAAATAGGCTATAGATTCAATCGTAGTGTAGCACTTCGGGAATGCATTAATGCATCACTGATCATCACGACTCACGAGTCATTAAATCTTTCTACTATTGTGATTTGCAAAGGCATCATGACAGCAAACCATTCCACAACTCATTAGCTCCATACGATTTTGTGACCAAATGGCGTAAAGCTAAGGTACTTTTAAACCTTACATTGCAACAACAAACCATTCCACAAAACTCTTTTATCTCCATACAGTCATATGACCAAATGGCATAAAGCTAATATACCTTTAAAGTTTACATTGCCCAATAGATACAAAAAAACAGAGATGTGAGCATCCATGAGACCCCTAGATACAAAACCTTTGGATAAAACTCTATAGTATATAAGTGGATGACGGCATTTAAAAACAAAAAGACCTGCAAAGCTCCATTGCTCGAGACTGTCTTAGCACAGAGAGCAGAGTTGGGAAATGAAGACGCAGTTAACCCCAATAACATGGATACCAAAGCAGCAGTGAAATATATAGTGCAAATCTGCGCAGCTATACTATTGTACTCATTCAGTCGGTTGAGAAGTACTGCCTTGTCAGTCCATGTAATCAAAGCTACACCAAGGAAACAGATGACCTTGTAGTGCTTCATCCTCCGATTGGCAATTGCCTTCACCTGCTTGATACATTAATGTCAGATTAAACACTGACTTACTACCCAGACAATAACGTCAGATTGAAGACTTTATCCAAACAATGCAAACTAAATTTCTTTATTTACCTCATGTGTCATGTTTGTCTCATGATTACCGGTCTTCATTGTCAACTGCACAAATCTAAAACCAAGAAATTGTGTTAGCAACAATGCAATTGCTTGCTAGTGAAATAACATTAGACTGATGCAGCAAACAAAACAAAAAATTAGTTTCAGCGAAGAGCTGTGTCAATGTGCTAGGTGCCAAACTTAATCATGCTATTGGTCACTACTACATTGGATTGACACAGCAAGCCAGACTGGAGATTTAGTTTCAGCAGAGAGCAATGCTGCGTGCAATCAAAACTGAAGATTAGTAACAGCAGATGACAATGATTCGTTCAATCTGGCGCACACTGCCCTAAGCTATTACCCCCAATTCAATTGGGGCAACCCCCACGGTCAGCAGCAAGCTGCGCTGACGAGCTCGTTCTAAATGCTCTCGCCGGTCATTGAGCCATTCAGCTCAGTATTTCGTAGAGCATTTTTATCTGTATCATAATAGTGCTTCTTGCATTTTAATTTACTGAGTTATTTGCATTATTAGCTCATAGCATTTTATTATAGTTCTGAAATAGCAAGATGCATGAAATTCAGACATCAGAAGAACACCATCAAGAGTAGAAAGGGTGGTTTTTTAAGCTATACTGCAATCAACCTCCACTTGCACACAACACCATAAACATCGCTAGCAGAAAATTCATCTAATGAGATGGATGGCCTGGAGACAAATGAACCATAAATGCCCCTAGGTCTCTATAGGACACAGCACCAGGAAGCCGCTCATTTTTCCTGAACATCAGCCTATCAAGTATGTTCCTCTAAACTGCAGAATCGTTCTTCAAGTGTTGATCTTGATGGCTGATGCCAGTTGCAGCAGCGAACTGCACATGCCCAGGGGTATAACTGGACGGCAATGCTGGACGACTAATGGTCTCAAGGCAGGGCGACTAATGTTATAGTTGGACTGATTAACCAGCAAGCCAAGCCAAACTGAAGAAACAGCAGACGGCAATGCTGCGTTCGATCAGGATTCAGGCGCGCGCAGCCCTGAGCTTATTGCCCCCAATTCGATTGGGGCCGGCAGCAAGCGGGCGCGGGCGCTGGCGCTGCCGAGGCCGTTCCCCATGCTCTCGTCGGCTAACAAGGTCGGCCGCAATCGCACGCGCTCCTAAATCAATCCCTAGGCATGGCGCCCCTAAATCAATCCCAACTCGGGACGAGTTCAGTACTTTGTCGCTGTCGGAGGGGGCAGTCACGCTGTAGAAGCCGCCGCCAGAAGGTCGTCGGAGTGGCGGCCGCGCCGGCGCCGAGGCCCGAGTCAATCGAGCCGTGCGTGCGACGGTTCTGGAGGAACTGCGGGGTTTTATTCGTAATCGTATCAAACACAAAACAAAACTTGAGACGTGATTGTTTCGTGTTATTTTGTCTCTATGCAGTTCGTAGCCTGGCTCGTACTTGGGCCTGGAGCAAGGCCCAACTAGCTCAGAAAATACAAACGCGTCTGGAAGCCCAGCGCCGTGCTGGACAGGCTTTAGGTCCTGAAATGACCAATTTTGACTCAGGCTTGTTTGCGAGAGAAAACCATGCAGACATGGATCATCGCCATTCGCATTGTGATCAATGCACGGCTTAAAAAAAGATGAAGGGATGACACGGCGCACTTATAGCGACAGGAAGCTTTATAGTGATTTTAAAAAGCGAAAGGGACTTGTAGGACAGTATAGTGAGGCGCTACTCATCAGGATTCAAACTTTGATGTCACACCTTTATTTTGGATTTTATTCAGAATTTGCAGGTACACGCATATGTACGTGTTCAGTGGTACTGCATGTTTCCCGACTACTCGAGACTAGAGAGTCTTTCAATCTCTTCTTTGAATGTGTATGGACAGACACACGTGTGTGTGCATATGATGTGAGTGTAGAGTGTGTAGGTTGTGTACGTCCAAGTCATTTTTATGTGTATACGAACGCGCATACGTGTATGTGAGTGTGGAGTGTGTGGGTTATGTGTGTCTTCCAATCTTTTTTTTTTCATGTATACGGACGCGCACGCGTGTGCTGTGAGTGTAGTGTATGTGGGTTGTGTGCGTCCAAATCTTCTTTGTATGTACGGACGAGTGTGGAGTGTGTGGGTAGGGTTCCCGTCCATGCGTCCGATAGTGTGCTCATAATTCCTCACCTTGTACCGTGAGGCAGTCGTGGTAAGCCATAATCCTCTGATTATTGTTTTGTTAGGGAAATCCGCTGATTATTCTTCATATCGGTCAAAGTCCACCGCTCTTCTAGTAATGGCTTACAAATAGTAGCTCTTCTAGTGATGGCTTGCAAAAAAAGAGCACCCTACATGATGTTCTGTTCAAAGTTTTTTTTTTAAAAAATGTTTGTTTGTATTTATATGTTATTACAAATGGCTTGCAAATAGTTTCTAGTGACGGCTTGCAAATAGAGCACACTATTACAAAACTTGTGTTCGTCAGCAAAGGTTTTGACACGTCGGATAGGCAACAAATGGGAATTCGTCGTGCTCACATCACGAAAGCCATAAGTTGACATAAACTTAGTCTTCAACGATAAAAGTCAATTGTCACGGAAGGTCAAGTGTGTTGTAGTTCAAAGTTTTCTTTACAAAAACAAAAATTGTTTGTCTGTATTTGTATGTTAGTACAAAAATAGTAAAAATGTTTTTTTGTATTTGTATGTTATTACAAAAATAACATTATTATTATTGCTTGTATTTTTATGTATCACAAAAAAGATTGGTTGTTTTAAAGTTTAAATTTTTATTTGTTTGTATTTGTATGTTATTACAAAAATAGCATTATTATTGCTTGTATTTTTTATGTAACCCAAAAAGATTGTTTTAAAGTTGAAGGTGGAGTTTTTAAGCATCATAAAAATGAGTATCCATGTACAATTCTTTGGTCATAAATAAGTGATGTCTTGAATAAACAATTTCAACCCCTTCTAGTAAAATACATGCATGCCATTTTTGCAAAGGGAAAACCAACAATGTAAAACTTCATTGCATTTTTTGTGGTCTAAAAATTATGTCAACACAAATTTTTTTCAAAAGGTAGTTGCACCAAAATTATAAGAGCAAGTTTTATATTGAGGTGGATGAGAGAAGGGAAGCAACCTATAAGTTTATAGGCAACTTATGCATAAGAACCAGGAAATCTTATGAGAGAAACAAGTAAGACATAGATGAGTCAACTGCTATATATGAATGGACTAATAAGTGAGTTGTAATAAGTGTATATATAGCCAGCAATGGACTGTGTTATTAGCCTCTTGCTCTAAGGCTGGGTGCGGGGCGGGAGGGGGCATGTGTGCTTGGTTTTGTGCTTGTTTTGTGCTGCATCTTTTTGTTTCCTCATGCTCTTTTGCTCCTAGGGCCACTATTTTCTAAGGTTCTCTAGTTTGCACACTGCAGGCTTAAAACTTCGTTATTTTGTCTAACTCATTTTTGTTTTGTTTTCATCAAGCATATGGTCTCTTCGTCTTAGGATTGTTTCTTAACTTTGTGTGTTGACTATTTCGTGGCTTTTAGGTCTTTGCTGTTGCGCAAGATGATTGCTGAAAGGAAAAAATAGGAACCCCTTTGGAGGCGGAACAAAGATGAAGAAATCAAAATTTGAGGACTATTTGTGAATAACTTGCTTCGAGATTATCACATAAGCCTAGTCAATGTGATGGACAAAGTAAGCTGAAGTTGGAGAAGGATGCAGTGCTTTATCCTTTTTTTTATCATTGGACCGATGGGTTGAGATCCCCCTTGACACATCCCCCTTGACCCTATCATAGTGGGTGTTAATCATGAAGAGTTTAACAATTCCATGCATGAGCTTACTCCGTACTCCTTTGTATTATGGGTGAATATGCAAATCAATTATTATTCAAACTATAAATTATCCATGATGTGTTTAAATCATCCCATATCTATGTTTCAATCCGATTGTCAAAGGTCGGTGATATCGGGCATCCCCCAGGGATGGTTGATGATAGACTACTGAGTTTAACTTGTTTCAAGTGTGAGGGTGATGAGAGAAGTTGAGCTAGATTAAATTTGGGAATCTGTGACATTTTTTGTGCAAGATTTTAAAATTAAATATACTGGTTTAGTTGTATTTCCTTAACACTTAATTAAACCTTGTTCATAACTTTGAAAGTTCAAATTCTTGGTGATTATTTAAATGTAACTAGAAACAGGAATGTTACACTAGGGTGCACAACTTTGATGCGATGTACTAGATAGCAACACATAGGGAAAACCTATACATCTATAGGAATTATGTGTACTTTTATATGTGTAAGTCGATCGTCACAACCAGAATTTTCTATTTCTTTTAGTGATGTGGGTTTCTCCTAGCTAGTGTTTTAGCATTTAAAATTTAGTATAAACCTTTCCTACCAAATATCTTATAATGGGGATTCCTATATACTATGACTAGTGCACTACTGTAGAGGGGGCTTTTAGCCCCGGGCCTTAAGGGCCTGTAGTCCCAGCTCCTGAGTCGGGACTAAAGAATTGGGACTAAATATCCCTCCTTTAGTCCCGGATTCGAGGCTCGGGATTAAAGGTCCACCTTTAGTCCCGGTTGGTAATACCAACCGAGACTAAAAGGTGCGCCAGTGTTTTGTGCCACGGGGCTGGCAACTTTAGTCCCGGTTGGTATTACCAACCGGGACTAAAAGTGTTTTTCTTTTTTTTCTTTTTTTCTTTTCTTTTCAATTATTTTTTCATTTAGGGTTTACAATTACCTTAGGTTTTCTGAATACGTATCGTTCATTTTGCTAATTTATGTATACGCCAAGCACCTATAATTTATATAATTTAGAGCATTACATATAAATAAATTATAAAACTATATATATATATATATATATATATATATATATATATATATATATATATATATATATTACACATATGTATAGCTCTATAATAAAATATTTACACATGCATCAGAATAAAGTATTTACAACATGTGTTCCCCGCCACTGTGTATAAATGTTCGCCTTGGTTTAGTTCTATTGGTTCGTCGGGGTTGAAATAGAACTCGGCGCCGGCCTTCAGGACATGGTCGTTAAGAAATCCTGCGATTGTCTCTTGAATTAATTTGAGGCGGACCGTATCCAACACTTGTTCCTGATAGGAGAATTCCACTTATAGATGTTAATTGGTCGCAGTCCAACCCACCTTTTTTTTTGACGAATAACCCACCTCTTTAACTGTTACGTAAGTATACAAAGGTGGATCCTGTTACTGTCACAAAAAAGGTGGATCCTGTTGCGTAATTACGTCTGTCTAGAAAAATAGAGGGACACCTCTACGAACAAATTTTTTAAGTAGTGACATCATCTGAAGTGAGGGTTATCTATGCAAAGGCAATCAAAGGATACAAGGTAGGGCTGTGAATTTCATTCTTTTATAGGAGGCCTTCGATTATCATGTCTAGAGAGAAGCATAGTAGTGAGCTCCTTTAAGGTCTCATAAAATCTCTGAAATATTTGTGAATTGTCAGGGGGAGTAATGGAAATGGAGTATACCATTGAGACATCATTTGTGAAGTACAAACAAGTTGTTAACACTACGGTAGGCATTCCATTTTCAGCATACCCCAAAAAGTGTCCAAATATTTTATAAAGTTTACTAGAAATGGGCATATACATGATGCAAGCCCCCCTCAACCCCCACCCCCCCACCACCAAAATTTCATACTGTTGATGCCGAATTGATCCCGGATCACACACTAGCTAGGGCTTTGGACGTCCGGGCCACCACGGACCGAAGAACGCAGCAAGAAATCACACTTACGCGGTGAAAAGCGGTGAGGTTTACAAGCAAACCAGTAAAGGACAACCAATCGCGCTTACGTGACGAAGAACGGCTAGTTTCCAGGCAAACTAGCAAAAGAACCGCCAAAGCTCTTGCCCAGGAGGGACCCCGTCAGGGCAAGGACGTCGTCGGGGTGCCCTAGGTTGGCCGGCAAGCCTAGGGCGCCATCCTTGGTTGTCGGACATGGGGGTTGGAAAAGAGAGTAAAGGGTTATAGTAGATGTATTTTGACGATTGGATTGATGGGTCACTCAATCGGCTGTGATCTCCTTGTTTATATAGGAGGGGTGGTCTTATCCCAGTAGGAAACATATCCAAACACGTTCTCTAAGTTTCCATACGTGAAAATATATCCAAAACTGAGTTGGAGATAAAATGTCCTCGGAATACAGGCGAACCGGCTAAGCTGGTTTAGGGACCCGGCTTAGCCGGTTTTCATGGGCGTGGGCAGCCCCTCAATCGGTTGCCACGTCATTTAAAGAGGACCCGGCTTAGCCGGGTGGGGGACCCGACTAAGCCGGTTTCAGGACCCCGCTTAGCCAGGTGGGGGACCTGGCTAAGCCAGCTTTAGGCCAGGCCGTCAGAAACCGGCTAAGCTGGCTCCTAGACCCGGCTAAGCCGGTTTGGGAGCCGGCTAGAGTATGAACCGGCTAAACCGGGTGGGGAACCCGGCTAGGCCAACTGGGCCTGGCTCGCCATGGTTCGCCATCTTCTCGCGTGATCCTTCGATGTTTCGTCGCGCCATCTGGCCATCAACATATTTGTCACGTGTACAACTTGTTAGAGATACCATTGATTCACCTTGGGACAATTTTGAGTGTCAACGCATACCAAACTCAACTTAACTAAAAAGATTTAAAAGAAAATTCTTTTATGAGGAAATGGAGGGATCTCTAGAAAGCATCCCATTATTGCGCAAAACTAAGTTTAAAATAAAATATATTAAAAAGGCATAAATCAAAACTTCAAAAGTCAGCATTTTGTCACATGGCGGAGTATGCGTTCGATGCTTGCTTGGGCAGTAGCCACTGGGCAGTCGTCAGTCAGTCACATGGGCGGCAGGCGGCATCCGATATTTTCTTGGCCCCAGACTAGGGTTGGCGGCCGTGCTGGAGAGCGCATCGACTGGGGGTGATGAACTCTGTGATAGAGAAGTTGGGTGCTCTAATGGGGGAGGAGTACGAGAAGCACAAGGCCGTGCGGAGCGACTTGGCGTTCCTCAAGGACGAGCTCAGCAGCATGCACGCTGTCCTCAACAGGCTCGCCAACATGGAGGAGCTTGACCCGCAGACGGTGGAGTGGAGGAACCAAGTGATGGGCATGGCATTCGACATCGAGGATTCTATCGACGACTTCATGTATCAGGTAGGTGAGGATGCCACCAGCACTGGTGATTTTGGCTTTTTCATCGCCAAGATCCGCCAGTATGTCAATGAATTGAGGGTGCGCCATCACTTTACCAAGCAAATCCAAGAGCTCAAGAGTCGGGTGATTGAAGTCAGTGAACGCCGTAAAAGGTACAAGCTTGACGAAGCTACGGCCTCTAGCTCTGCTAGCTTTGTAACTGTTGACCCTCGCATGGCTGCGCTATATACAGAAGCGGGCAGCCTTGTCGGCATAGAAGGTCCAGTGGACGATATTGTCAAGTTGTTAGACAAGAAGGAAGGAGATGGAGATGCATCACCACAGGGTTTGAGAGTGGTAGCCATTGTTGGGTTTGGAGGTCTTGGCAAAACAACAGTGGCAAATGAAGTGTACCGTAAGATTCGAGGGCAATACGACTGTGAGATGTTTGTGTCAGTATCTCAAAGACCAGATCTGTTGCGGCTCCTTGGTAGGATCATCCATAAAATTGGAACGCCACAGTTGAATCATATCGTCGAAGTGGAAGATTTAATTGAAAGCATCAGAGGGTATCTGAAAGACTTAAGGTGCCTCTCAATACTTGATTGCTTCTTTTCATGCTATACCAAACTGGCTGATTGACATGTACAATTTGTACAGGCAAAGTTTTGAGCTGTATATTCTAAACTTCTTGTCACAAACTGTTCTCTGGTTGCCGGAATCTTCATCTTAAGTCAGCTAAAAATGCAGGTTGCGTTTTCTAGCTAGCGTAGAGAGTAGTACAAATGTCTAATTTTAGTAAATGATTTGTGAGTCTGAACTGCATACAGAAATAAGTCGTTTGAAAGCTTACAATAGATGCAATGGTTTGAAAAGTGACTGAAATAAGGAGAGAGTGGACTGTCTTTCTTCCAAACCAGACTAGGTGATAGGTTTACTAGGCCCTTTGTGTTCAACTCATAATCCATTAGCTTGGTATTCAAGTAGCAACATAATGCCTCTTTACAAGAACTTAGGCCGCTACATTGTATCCTCTGTTTGAATTCATGAATTAGTTTTGAGCCAGGGTAAATGCTGCTATTCTCTTGGATTATTATTTGATTATGTTTATCTGAATTTTCAATCACTCATTCGATTCTGTGAATATTGCAGTTACTTTTTTGTTATCGATGATATATGGGATACATCAGTGTGGGATATTCTTCGTTGTGCCTTGCCAGATAATCATAAAGGGAGCAAAGTAATCACAACTACACGAATTGAGACAGTTGCTAAGGCATGCTGTAGCTACCGACCTGAGTTCATTTACAAGATGAAACCTCTTGATGATGAGAACTCAGCCAAATTATTTTTTAGCAGAGTTGGATATGTTTGTGCTCAGCCACTGAAAGAGATCTCAGACGAAATATTGCAAAAGTGCGGTGGTCTTCCACTAGCCATTTTATGCATTGGCAGCCTTTTGGCTAGCCAACCAGTCAGATCAAGGGAGCAATGGAAGTTTGTGTGCAGTTCACTAAGGTCCAATTTGAGAGAAAATCCAACTTTAGAGGGAATGAGACAAGTACTAAAGCTTAGCTACAACAATCTTCCTCTCCATCTGAAGACATGCTTGCTATATATCGGCATGTATCCAGAGGATCACAGCATTGAAAAGGTGGATCTAGTGAGGCTATGGGTCGCTGAAGGTCTTGTCCTTAGCTTACATGATGAAGATGCAGAGAAAGTTGCTGGAAGTTACTTCAATGAACTTGTCAACAGGAGTATGATCCAACCCACATACACGGGCTACAACGGTGAGGTATCGAGGTGCAAAGTGCATGACATGATTCTTGATCTAATTAGACTGAAGTCAGAGGAAGAGAATTTCTTGAGGGTGGTAGACAATGCGAGCCACATGGCCCTATTATCACAGAGCAAGGTTCGCCGGCTTTCCCTTCATTTGGGTCTTGGAGAAGATCAAGACACAGCTGCTGCCACAAGCTTAAGCATGTCACATATGCGCTCATTTGCCTTGTTTGGCAACACTGGCTTCAAACCTCCTATTTCTAAATTCAAGTACATCCGAGTGCTGAATCTGAAGGAATGGCGTACTGATGGGCATGATAGTATTGATCTTACCCCAATCTGCAAATTATTCAAGCTAAGGTATCTGAACGTTGGTAGGAAAGCACGCCTGCCAGCCCAAATCAGGAACCTGCAATGCTTGGAAACACTGGAATTGAATAAGCTTGATGGAGATGTGCCATCAGATATTGTTCATTTGCCTTACCTTCAACATTTAGTTGTTCCTTACGGTAAACGGCTGCCTGACGGAATTTGTGTGATGAGGACCCTACGTACTCTAAGGTGCTTCGATGTGGGCTTGAACTCGGTGGAAAATTTTAAGGGCATTGCTGAACTTCTGAACGTTAGGGATCTTGAGATTTCGTGCAGCGGCACCGCCCCTCAGCAAGGAAACATGGACATCTTCTGGTGTTCTATTGCCAAACTTATCAGTTGCAAACTGAGGGCTCTCACTTTTCCATCTTTCCCCGCTAAACTGACTCCTCCGATTGTTGGATTAGATCGTTTGGCCATTTCTCAAGCCGAGCACCATCTTGAGGTACTTGAGGTTTCTTCAACTATGTTTCCCCAGGTTCCAGGCTGGATTGGTCAACATTGTAGCCGGCTCTCAGTTTTGTCACTCACAGTCAACATGCTGAGGCAGGATGACGTTGATCTGCTTGTCCAGTTACCAAACCTGTTGGACCTGAAACTGAACATCCGAAAATGTCCAAAACAAAGGATCCTCATTGACGGCTGCCCAATGGCATTCCCAGCTCTCAAGTTCTTCACATTCTCCTGTTTCGCGCCATGCCTCTTCTTTGGGGCAGGGGCGCTGCCCAATCTCCATAAGCTCATCCTGAACCACCATGGGCGCGGACTGGAGCAGGAGCGCTATGGCGGCGCGCCGATACTTCAAGGCGTCCAGCACCTGCTGAACCTCAAGGAAATCCATGTTGTCTTCACCAACGGTTATTGTGATGGCATGCCAATGGCAGGTATAACGGAAGCCGATGCCGAGGCTACATACAGGGATGCCATCAGCATGCACCCAGGGAAGAGTGGCATCAAGATCGTGGTTAACCTTTTCTGCTTAGTAATGCCACCCTCCGCTTTCTATTATGACTCTGACGACGGCGTGTTTGTGGAGAGCCAGTAACCGAGGTACCCAAATGCCACAAATCTATCCTCCGCCAGCAACAACACAGTAACTCATTTCTTTTATTTACATACTCAAGTTCTTTTACAACATGTTTTGAATGTCAGAAAGTTTTTTTTTTTGACGAAACTAGAGGGGCCGAGGCCCCTGTAAGGAATTTATTAAAACGACAAGTTTAGAGAAATACAGAGAAGTTTAAGTACAGGGATTAATGAACAAAGAAAGGAAAGTGAAAAAAAGTGGAAACCAAGAATTTAGTGTAGGCTTTGAATCCATGAAGAAAACTGGTCTTATAGTCCTGTCTTCACTCTATGCTTCAAGAGAGATAACTCTTTGTGAAGCGTTCTCTGGCAGTCCTGAGGACTGGAGGAGATTCCATTGAAGATAAGGCCCATTTCTTGCTGTCTAGATGGTCCAGCACGAAAGAATGATGGCCTCCATGAAGAACTGACTGTTTAGCTGCGTTTTCATCCCCTCAATGTTATCAAGAAGTCTTGTATTCAGCGGTATATCAATACCAATGCTAGCCCAACAGGTTCTTTCAAAAGAGCAGTCTAGGAAAAGGTGGTGTGCTGTTTCTTCTACCAGCATGTTGCACAACGCACAGTTGTAAGAATCCAGTGCCATATTTTTCCTTCTCAATAAGTTCCTGGTGTTTAGCCTATCTTTCATCAGGAGCCAAAAGAATATTTTATGTTTGGGTTGGCATTGATTTTTCCATAACCATTTGTACACAGTGTTGGACTCTAACTGTCCAATGAGAATTCTGTAAACTTTAGCTGCTGAAAAAAGCCCAGATCCCCATGGGTAAATCCATTTGTCATTCTCATAAGAGAGAGCATGAAGCTGACTGAGTTCATTTTTTCTTTGAATTGTTTGCAGTTGGTAAGTTCATACCATTACCATGTATGTGGGATTGATCATGAGTGCCGTAATGGAGAACGTAAATGTTACCGTCCCAAAATCCCAGCAAGGCACTCATGGGCCTCATCCATGCAATTGCACCAAGGCCCAACGTCCGAACTATGGGACCTAAAAAGGTCTAGCCCAAGTGACTAAGTACAAGTTTTGTTGTTGGGCCAAGTGGAAGAGTCCCGTCTGATCTTTTTTTTTCCCGTTAATCTATAACTCTTATAAGCCTAAACCGTGTAAAGCTAATTCTCTCCCTTCTGATTGGTCCATGCCTCAAAAGTGATGTCATCCGCCCGCTAGGTGACATCGTCTGTCCACTAAACCTCATTAATCTCCCCACTAGCTATTTCTTTTGAAATAGAAAAAAGTCGTAGCACCTAAACTAAGTATCGTAATTAAAATCTAATTGCACTATGGTATTCCTCGCAATAAACTTTTCAAAACAAGATCCCACATGGATATATTTCGATAACTTTTTGTAAATATTTAAACCGTTTCTAAGCGAAAACCCGCTTCGGTTCGGTTGAGTGAGACCTCGGGTGAAATGCTTGAAAACAATAAGATTTACGATGACCCTCTAATGAGGTTCCACCGAAAGTCGGTCACTCCCCGGCCGGGAGAGAGGGTTCAGTTGAGTGAGATCTCGGGTGAAATGCTTCAAAATCATTAGAACATCCCACTAGCACATGACACTAATTCGCCATACAAAGTGTCCACATCATCATCCACTAAGAACTAACACATGCCATTATGTATTCATTCAAGCTATTCATATTAGTAAACCACATTATACCCGCGGCAACACGCGGGACATCCTACTAGTTTACTAATATAATAGTACCACATGTTTATCAAAAAACAAAAATAAAGAATAATAGTAGTATAGTACCACATGGCTTATGTGAGGTGGGACTCACGCGTGGCAATTCGTGATAAGCGATCACCCTCGAATTGTTCTTGATATGGTATCGGTAAAGGTGCACAGCTCCTGGTGATGACTTGAAAACAAAAAATATAATAAATAAAAAGAGCACACTACATGATGTCCTCTTCAAAGCTTTTTTTTTGCTTGCTTTGTATTTGTATTTGTATATATGTACTAGCAAAAAAGCCTGGGGGTCGTTATTTTTACTTTTAGAGGGTGTTTGAGACTGCTCCACAAAAGTGGAGTGGAGCTAAAAGATATGGAGCAGAGCAGTCCCAAACACCCCCTAACTCTCTTAGTTTTGAAATATACTCTCTCTGTCCCAAAATCACAGTCATTTTCCCTTTCCAAGAATCAATTTTGACTAAATATATATATATAGAAGTATTAATATCTATGGTACATAATTAGTATTATTGGAAAGATCTTTGAATCTAGTTTTTAATAAATTTATTCAGAAAAACAAATGGTGCATATGTTTTCTACAAATTGAGTCTAACTTATGTTATAAAAACCCAAAGTGACGGTCTTTTTTAGGACAGAGTAGCAGTGTATTATGACTTGTAAAATTTATATTGAAATATAATGCATTTTATGTAATGACTATACTTAGTTTTGGCAAAATTTGTTGAAAAGAAAACATAATTTAAGGAGAAACTCCTTAATTGGGTTTGATTGAGGGGGTAAATTTTTGAAATATCTGATATATTGGTGTGACGGGGATAATCCTAGTATAGGTTGTTACGGCTCCATTTTTTGTTACTTACTTGTACTATAAGTTAGCCTAGATAGATATCTTGTAACCAAGGTTGTTGTACATCTTGTAAGCCACGCCAGGGGCTGTTCCTGGCTCGATTTAACACGGAGCCGTGACCCTGAGAAGGATCACGTTACAACCATTCTTCACATGGTAATCAGAGCTAGGTTAGTTCAACAACTTCTCGATGGCATCTTCCTTCGTGCCGCCTGCATCATACTCGCTGATCGGCTGCCCAGTCACCGAGAAGCTGGGGAAGAACAACTTTCCCCTTTGGAAGGCGCAAGTCTTGTCCGCCATTCGCGGCGCGGAGGTTGCACACTACGTCGACGCCGAGACGGCGGGAATGCCGCCGAAAGGAATTCCCAAGGCCGCCGACAAACCTGATGAGCTCGTCCCCAACCCGGAATACTCCAAATGGTATGCCAAGGACCAGGAGATCTTCAACTACTTGATCTCGTCTGTGTCCAGGGACGTTCAGGTGCAGATTGCATCATGCACCACCGCCGCTGAGATCTAGAAATCCATCCGGGACATGACGGCGTCCCAATCTCGTGGCCGTGTGATCAACACACGCATGGCCCCCGCCACTGCAAGACAAGGGGCTCGTCCTCCATCGCCGACTTCTTCAAGAAGATGAAGGGCCTCGCCGGCGACATGGCAGCAGCTGGCAAGAAGCTCGAAGATGAGGAGATCGCCGTACATCCTCGCCGGACTAGAGCAGGGACTTTGATCCCGTCGTGTCGTCCGTGTCAGCGCGTGTCGAACCGCTGACCCTGGGAGAGCTCTACACCCAGCTAGTCAGCTGGGAACAACGGATGAATCTACAAGGCGATGGGAACTCCAACTCATCTGCCAACGCTGCCTCTCGAGGAGGCCGCGGAGGCTTCAACCGTGGCGGCGGCGGCCGTGGTCGTGGCCGCGGCCGTGGGCGCGGCAACGGCAACAACGGAGGACGTCGGCCAGAACAACTCCAACGACAATGGCGGCCTTGTCTGCCAGTTATGTGGCAAGGACGGCCACCGTAGTCTTATTTGCCGTAAGCGCTTCGATGCGTCGTTCCATGGCGCTCCGGAACAACGTTCTGCATCAACTGCTACGACCTCCTACGGCATCGACACGAACTGGTACACAGACACCGGTGCCACCGACCACATTACAGGCGAGCTGGAGAAGCTGACCGTCCGTGATAAGTATCATGGCAATGATCAAGTCCACACTGCAAACGGCGCAGGTATGAGAATCAGTCAGATTGGTAGAAGTATTGTTCATACTCCCAAACGCAATCTTTTCCTCAATAATGTGCTTTACATCCCTGAAGCTAGTAAGAACCTTGCCTCAGTGCACCGACTTACGTCTGATAATAATGCCTTTATTGAGTATCATCCTGATTATTTTGTCATTAAGGATCAGGCAACGAGGAGAACGCTCCTTAGAGGAAACTACGAAGGCGGAGTCGTCTAGGTCATCCCCCAATAAACTAACGCTCAATGCCATCAAGTCCCCGTCATCTAGATGGCACAGCCGCCTCGGCCATCCGTCGTCTGCAGTAGTCCATCAAGTCCTTAGTGATAATAAAATTCCCTTTGTGTCAGATTTGAATAAACAAACTGTATGTGATGCTTGTCAGAAAGGCAAGAGCCACCAGCTACCCTATTCTAGATCTACAAGCTCTTCATCACATCCGTTAGAACTTGTATTTTCTGATGTATGGGGTCCAGCTCCTACCTCTGTAGGCAAGAACAGTTATTATGTCAGCTTCATTGATGATTTTAGTAAATTTACATGGGTTTACTTGTTGCGGTTTAAGTCGGATGTTTTCCAAAAATTTCATGAATTCCAGCACATGGTAGAGCGCCAATTTGATAGAAAGATCATCACCATGCAAACCGACTGGGGTGGGGAATATCAGAAACTCAATGCATTCTTTCAGCGCATAGGGATCTCCCATCATGTTTCTTGCCCCCACACTCATCAACAAAATGGTTTAGCCAAACAGAAACATCGTCACATTGTTGAAGTCGGTCTGTCATTGCTTGCACATGCCTCTATGCTCTTAAAATTCTGGGATGAAGCATTCATTACCGCAACATACCTTATTAATCGCCTCCCATCCAAAGTCATCAAGGGCCAGACGCCCCTAGAGCATCTCTATCATCACAAGCCTGATTACTCCACCCTTAGAACCTTTGGATGTGCATGCTGGCCCAATCTTAGGCCCTACAACGCATGCAAGCTCCAGTTCTGTTCCAAGCAGTGTGTATTCTTGGGATACAGCAACATGCACAAAGGCTTTAAGTGTCTTGATGTTAATGAGGGCCGTGTGTACATCTCTCGTGATGTAGTTTTTGATGAGGACGTTTATCCCTTTGCCAAACTTCATCCAAATGCTGGTGCACGTCTTCGTTCAGAAATTCTTCTTCTTTCACCCAATCTCCTTAATCCTGCCGATGGGAATGAACAGTCTTCTTATCAATCTGACAATGGTTCCCTGCGTACTGATGTTCTTCCTGAGTGTGCAGGTTCGGGTGAAACTACAGAAGAAAATTTGATGCCAAACGCACCAGATTTGCGCCCACATGAGCATGATTTTATGCAGGGTCATCGCCTTCCCTTTTTGGCAAGTTCAGGTGCTGACTCCCAGGCGGATTCACCTGCACTGCAGACAGCATCATCCTCGAATCTGGGGCCATCAGCGCCCGCGCCGGATTCGTCTGCGCCCGATCCGTCGCCGGCCATTCCGTCTGCGCCACCTGGCTTCACCGCGCCTCCAAGGACGGGGGGACAAGGGAGCACTGCCTCGGTACGCGGCCGCCAGGATCGTCTACACTGGCGCCTCACACGAGCGGATTTGCGCCAGGATCGTCTACACTGGCGCCTCACACGAGCGGATCTGCTACTCCCGCCGCACCGGAGCCCCCCGGATCGTCTGCGCCGACTGGATCCATGATCCCTGTCTCCATGACTACGGCGTCTACTACAATTTCTTCGTCACCACCGTCACAGCCTCAACCTGTGCCACATCCTGTCACCCGTCTACAGCAAGGTATTCGAAAACCCAAAACGTATACTGACGGTACTATTCGCTATGGTCAGCTGGCTGCAGTTTCTGAAGGTCCTCTGAACTTGAAAACTGCTCTAGCTGATAAGAATTGGAAATGGGCAATGGATGCCGAATTTAATGCTTTGTGCAAAAACAAAACATGGCACCTAGTACCACCTCAGAAAGGGAAGAACGTGATAGGTAAGTGGGTGTATAAAATTAAGAGAAAGTCTGATGGGAAAATTGACAGGTATAAGGCACGATTGGTTGCCAAGGGCTTCAAGCAAAGGTACGGTATAGACTATGAGGATACCTTCAGTCCTGTAGTGAAAGCAGCCACAATTAGGCTAATCCTGTCACTAGCTGTCTCAAGAAACTGGTGTCTCAGGCAGTTAGATGTACAAAATTCTTTCCTACACGGGTTCTTGGAAGAAGAAGTCTATATGAAGCAACCACCTGGGTATGAGGACAAAAATAATCCACACTTCCTGTGTAAGCTGGACAAGGCTCTGTATGGCCTAAAACAAGCTCCTCGGGCCTGGTATTCACGGCTCTGTCACAAGCTCCAAGCATTGGGATTTGTCCCCTCCAAGGGAGACACTTCACTGTTCTTTTACAAGAAAGGAAATTATGTTATATATATGCTTGTTTATGTCGATGACATTATTGTGGCCAGTTCCTCACAGGAGGCAGTTGATGCTCTACTTCGTGATCTGAAGGAAGACTTTGCTATCAAAGATCTAGGGGAGCTTCATTACTTTCTAGGAATTCAAGTTGAGCGAAAGAAAGGTGAGCTTCTCCTATCGCAAGAAAGGTATGCCTCAGATATACTGAAGAGAGTCAATATGCAACTGTGTAAACCTATCAAGACGCCCCTCAGCACCACGAAAAAACTTTCAGTTAACAGTGGAACTCGGTTAGGTGTTGAAGATTCTACTCGGTATAGGAGCATTGTTGGAGCACTCCAATACCTCACATTGACACGTCCTGACCTATCTTATTCAGTGAACAAGGTGTGTCAATTTCTTCACTCACCAACCACAGCTCATTGGGAGTCGGTTAAAAGAATCTTGAGATATGTTCAAGGCACAATTCGGCTAGGTCTCAGGTTCAGGAAATCAGACTCAGCACTTGTAAGTGCCTTCTCTGACGCTGATTGGGCTGGGTGTCCAGATGATAGGCGCTCCACAGGAGGCTTTGCCGTCTACCTTGGTAGCAATCTCATCTCGTGGTGCGCTCGGAAGCAAGCAACTGTCTCAAGATCGAGCACAAAAGCTGAGTACAAATCCTTGGCCAATGCCACCGCTGAGGTAATGTGGATACACAAACTTCTTGATGAATTAGGTATTGCACATCCTCGAGCGGCCTGTTTGTGGTGTGATAATATTGGTGCCACGTATCTCTCAGCTAACCCCGTGTTCCATGCACGCACTAAGCATATTGAAATTGACTTTCACTTTGTGCGTGAGCAAGTTGCAGCTAAACGTCTGGACATAAGATTCATTAGCACCACTGACCAAATAGCCGATGGCTTCACCAAAGCATTGCCTGAGAAGCAGATGATAGCATTTAGAAACAATCTCAACTTATGCCATGCGTTGTGATTGTCGGGGGGTGTTGAAATATCTGATATATTGGTGTGACGGGGATAATCCTAGTAGAGGTTGTTACGGCTCCATTGTTTGTTACTTACTTGTACTATAAGTTAGCCTAGATAGATATCTTGTAACCAAGGTTGTTGTACATCTTGTAAGCCACGCCAGGGGCTGTTCCTGGCTCTATTTAACACGGAGCCGTGACCCTGAGAAGGATCACGTTACAACCATTCTTCACATAAATGCGTTACTTGAGTGTTCATTTAAGTTGTCTTAAGACTTTTAGAATGAACTATATTATAGAATATAGGGGGTAAGTTGATAACCTCTTCCTCACAGATATGCTATCTTTGCATCCAACAATGACAATATGTATCGACACCACAATATGCATTGATACTCTCCATGCACCTACAAATACACTATTTAGTCATTCATCTTCACGAGTAGTGTGAACACGAGGGTGTTCATTCAGCGATGGCGGCCACATTGATTGGCGGCTCAATGTTCATCATCTTTCTTAGTCAAGTACAACAAATTTGCTTCATCTTATACATTTCTTGAGTGGGACTGAGAAAAAACCACCCACTATGTTACAAATGTTGCTACACGATATATTTTGTATTAGTTGTTTTTGCTACTAACAAAATAATATAGTTGGTGGGATCCAAAATTAGGAATATTGTTGCATGTGCATTGCAATCAAAGAAAAATAAGTCTTGGGGGGTAGGGTTGGACCCTAGGGCGCCCCTTTCGCCGGGGCGTTGCGCCATATAGCGTGTTTTCTTGGGAAAGATGGGGGCCGAGGCGGTTATCGCCATCTCGCGTTGGCGGAATGGCGTCGCGTGTCCAGCGGCCGCATCACCGGCCGATCGAGTTGCTTGGTGCTGGCACCGGGCTGAAAAAAAAAAAAAAAGAGTCGGAATGCGGGATCACCATTTCGTGTGGGCGAAATGGTGCCACGTGTGATATAGCGATGTGGTGCGTCGGGAGGGCTGTGACATGGGAGCGGTCTTGCTATGATTTTGCTATGGCGAAATAGGGCTGCGTCCTTGATTGCTGAGGAAAGAGGGACGCGAGCACGGTGTGACTCGTGTCGGTGTATTCGCTTGGGCGAAAAGAGGCGCGCTGGTTCTGATATTTTCAGTTGCAAGAGATGCATGCGGGCGGTGGGCCCCAGAAGAAGGATGGCGCTTGGGGCGACGTGGGGATCGTGCTGCTGCCGCTAGGAGGAGGCGTTAGCTTCGGGTGGTGGCATCTGGGTTTGGCAGAAGTACCCCTCCACAGCGGGGGAATATTCCACAAATGTCTAAATAAGTAGGAGAGCATTCGTGTCTTTTGTAAAGCCTATGGACATGTATAAAAGGATGCCCGATGGGGACTGTAAAGGAGGATGAAAAATAAAGATGAGAATGCTTGATCGAGGGTTGTTCCATGATTTTGCTGCCTGACGATCTTGACCAACTTTAAGGGTTTGAAGGTTTAGGCCTAGAACAACAATAATTAAACGTACAAAAGCTAATAACATCGTACACAAACATATTTTCAAAATAATAATTCAGTTGTCTGAAAATATTGTAGCATAATATCAGAGATAACAACGTCAGTAATAACTCTAAGTCCACGGACCCCTCGAGTTAAGTTATCAGTATTGTTCTGTTTTCTTATTTACTACTCCCTCTGTTTCTAAAAAAAGGTCATTCTTGATTTAAAAATCAGAAATTTTTAAACTTTGACCAAATCAATATAACAAAATATTAATATTTATAGTGCATAATTAGTATCATTGATATATTTTTGAATATATTTTTATAATAAACTTATTTAGAGATAATACACATTTTCTATAAATCTAAGTTTGATTTACACGTATTCCATAGTGACTTGTTTTTTGCACCGAGGAGTATACTTTTTTTCTGTTCTATTTTACTTCCTTTTGGGGTTACATCCATCATCACACAAGATAGAGATAAGGGAAGGAGCGAGTACACCAAAAAGAAAACTACGTCCTTATCCTTTCACTCCCGTGGTGCTCAATCAGTATATTCCCCATCCACTCATCTATCGTCTCCTTCCCCATGGCGCTCGTGCTTTGGACAAGCTCGATTCTAGGCTGAGCATAGATCCCCAGCTCATCTCTCTCTCCTCCCACCTTCCAGCCATTGCTTCTCTCGTTCACAAGCAGACATACAGAGGAACCAGGGAGACGACGATGGGAGATGAGGCCCTGCGCCGTCCTCGATGCTGGCCCACTCCGGCAGCTCCACGCGGCCACGGCCCAGCGGGCAACGCCTCGCCCCTTGGCTTGGGGTAGTTTTTTTTGGGGGTTCTTTTTCATACAGTCTGTATATATGCGTTAGAAAAATATTGTTTATTCTTTGATGGCAAAGGTTCAGTACAAATTAAGCATCATAAAATCAGCATTCGTGTAAAATTCTTTGGCGGTAAACAAGTGAGATGTCATGAATCAACAATTCAACCCCTTCAAATAAAATATACATTCCATGACATGGTTCGAAAAAGGAAAAAAATCAAGAAATATCCAAATTTATTGCAAATTACTTTTTATGTGATCTAAAAATTATGCCAATATGTGCAAAATTATATATTTGGAAAGTTTCATGATATTTTCTACTAATTAAAGTACAGTTAAATTTTGTTTTTTCTTGACCATGTAATTCTCAAAACCATCTATTTATTGGTGTCTTCATGTTAGTCAATCTTGCACGATATTTTGTGTTTTCTGAAGCATGTTATCAAATTTCAGAAAAATGAGCGTATTTCAACTCTTTCTTTTTGTGTATAAGCATGGAGCACCTCTCGCTCTGGTGGTCATCCGTGTACGTTTTTTCTTCGGGCTTCACTTGTGTATATTCAGAAAACGAAAATATATACAAACGTAAGTAGCGCCGTTTGCATTAGCGGAAAAGGAAAAGAAAAACTCGATCGGCCAAATGGTCCGATGCCGGAAACTGTTTACTACTCTCTTCATTCTAAATTATAAATCACTTTAATTTTTTTAGTAGATTTATTTTACTATGTATTTAGATATAATAATATGTCTAAATATATAGTAAAATAAATAAATTAAAAAATCAAAGCGATTTATAATTTAAAATGAAGGGAGTAGCCAGCTGTGTGTGTTTTTTTTTTTTTACTAGTCGCTTGTTCACTTTGCGTGTATGTGTACGCGTCCCATGATTCCATTGCCACGGCCGCTCAATGGAACAAAACCGGGAGGAGCAGTGATCCCACGGCAACGCGTGTGCGTGCGGTGTGTGTGGTATGGGACAACAAGCCAGGCTTTGCAGCCGCCAGAACAAGAACACGCGTCGACGTCGTCGAAAACAGGATGAGGCTGACCAGGCAGATTCACCACTGACCGTGTCTTCCTATCTTCTATCTTCTATCCCTATCCCTACAAGTGTCTAGAGTAGCTAAGCTAGCAAGAGGGAGGCGCTGCGCCGCTAGCTGCAGGTCACGGACGCCTCAGGAGAAGGAGATGGGCATGCTGTGTGATGTTTGAGCAGGCGGTGGCGGATTTCTGCTGGCATGCGAGCGAAGTAGTGTCGTCGGGGATGGGGCTCTTGGGTTGGCCCTGGCGGCGCCGGGGCCCGTCGGGCTTCGGCTCCGCATCCACCGCCGAGGAGGTCACCGCCGGCATCGACGCCACCTACATCACTGCCATTGTCACAGGTCATGGTCGTCCCTCCATCGCTTTCTATCTTTTTTTTTCCCCTTCCCATGTGGAGCACACAGCAGCAGCTATGCTTTCTCTGGCAGCTTTGATTTGCCCCCATCGTCTTTAAGCCTACCGATAATGTGCCAATAGTTGCAACATTATATTCTTGTTTTTAATTACTTCATAAAACTGTACAAACTAGTTTTCAGTTATCGGGCCTTATTCTAGATATCATAAGCAGGGACATAAAACTGTACAAGCTAGTTTTCAGTTGTCGGTCCTTATTCTAGATATCATAAGCAGGAACTGAATTATTGAAGCGAAGCGAATTTTTTTTCTTTTTGGGTATAAAACTCACTGATTTCGTCTTGAGAACAGAACAACAGCCTCAGCTGTATAGTCAATTTGGTATTGGAACTTATTTGTAGTATACTAGTTGCATCTCTTCCCTATTAGTTCAGCGTTTTTCCCCTGAATATCATAATAGTTCAGCTTTATCACACATGCTTGCTGAACATGTTTGTGCTGGAAAGTTTCGTTAATATTGATTGATAGATTGATCAACATTCGCCAGGACAGATTCTAGTATGTTTATTTTGTTCTTCGGATTACAGTGATGTTTTCATCTTTCTTTACATAGCAACCACCTTCCATACTCTGTATCCCACAATCTTCTAGAGTAGTTAACAGGTATGAGCGTGATCGTCTGCCACACTTTCTTCTCCCCTAAATTTCATTTCGCAAATATGCAGGTGCAACGAATGGCATCGGAAAGGAGACAGCTAGAGTTCTAGCACTGAGGGGAGCCAAGGTGATCATACCTGCCAGGACACTGGAGAGTGGCCTCAAGGTGAAAGAGAGCCTCGCGGATCAGGTCCCAAGCTCCAAGCTGCACGTCATGGAGATGGACCTGAGCTCTCTGAACTCGGTCCGCAACTTTGCGCGGTCCTTCAATTCGTCTCACGAGCATCTGAACCTCCTCATGTATGTATCTGTCGCCGTCTCTGAAATACTGTAGAATTCAGCACGACTGGTGTAGTGTACTGCTGGACTCACTCTCATGGTAATCTGAATCACATGTTTCTCTGAAGAAACAACGCAGGGATTATGGCCTGCCCCTACCAGCTGTCCAAGGATGGAATTGAGCTGCAGTTTGCAACCAATCATGTTGGTGAGTAGGAATGCCAGTCATTCATGTCAATAAATCCCTTTCACATACTAGTATAGCATCAGGGGATTTGCTCTGCAGTCTGCTGATATGTCCTGAATTGCTGTCAGTACATTGCTCAGAAGAATCCCCTGTTTTTTTAGAAGCAAATAGCGCACAGTTAGTTAGACACAAGCATCTATTGAATTTGACCTTATGAGCAGGCCATTTCTTGCTGACAAATCTCCTGCTGGACAAGATGAAATCAACTGCTAGAGAGACAGGCGTGCAAGGCAGGATCATAAACGTATCATCCGTCGCGCATAAAAGAAGTGATGGTACATGCTTTGAGCTGAACAAGCTAAACGATAAGGCTAGGTCAGCAAAATGCTGTCCCTTCATTATGCTTATTGATTTTGGTTACATGCATGAGCGTGGTATAAATAGCCGAATTACTTTTCCTTCCAATTCTAAATTTACAGGTACCAGCCGTTCATTGCATATGCACATTCGAAATTAGCCAATATCCTCCACGCAAATGAGTTGTCCAGGCGTTTTCAGGTATGCAATCTGCTGCCTCACCGCTGACTGAATATTCGCATCCTCACAAAATAACACATGTTTGATGCCATTTCAGGAAGAAGGATGCAATCTGACAGCGAATTCCCTGCATCCTGGAGTAATCATCACCAATATCATTCGCTATGTCGCAGGAAACAGTAATGATATCGCAAGCTCAGATCTTTTAAAGAAAAATGACCTTTCAAAAACATTGCAAGCTCAGGCCCAACAAGAAGATTCATTCAAGAACAAAATAATATTGTTGGATCCTCTATTCAGTTAACTAATACAAATGTATGCTTGACAGGTGCGCTGATTTCGGTTCTCTCCCCTGTAGCAAATCTTGTTCTGAAGAGCGTACCCCAGGTTATTGAATCCTGCACCCAGCTAGTAACTCTCTAAAATATAATCAGTGTCATAATCATAAGAATATCGTCTGATGGACACGATTTTGTAGGGAGCTGCGACTACATGCTACCTGGCATTGCACCCTAATGTCAAAGATGTATCTGGTAAATACTTCGCGGATTGCAATGAAGCAACGCCGACTGCTGTCGCAAGAGATTCAGGGCTGGCGAAGAGGCTATGGTCGTTCAGCGAAGAACTTGTCAAGATCAATGAAGAATTGCAGACAGAAGACCAAAATGATACGACCCTGTCCACATAAGATGTGTCTGCACAAACATGTGACAGTCGTATGTATAATCTTTTTTCTTCAGAAAATGCCAAAATCATAAGCATTTGATAGTTTTACCATGAAAGGCGGTTGAGTTAGTTGTTTGTTTGTTTCCATACTTGAATTATGAGGAAGATAAGTGGGAAGATAATGATTCGTAACCGCATTAGCTGCTATTACAAGTTTTAAAGTGGTTCTTCCAGAGAAGTACTAAATATATAGGGATATATTGCTAAAAGGTGTGAGCACCGTACGGAAGAAGAGCTGAATCTGACTTTGAGGGCTAAAATTTAAGTTTTCCATTGAGGCCTTGTTTAGATTGCGCAAAAAGGTGGAAAAATTTCAACTTTGCAACTGTAGCATGTTTCGTTTATATATGGCAAATATTATCCAATCATGGACTAACTAGGCTCAATAGATTCGTCTCGTGATGTACGACTAAACTGTGCAATTAGTTATTTTTTTACTTACATTTAATGCTCCATGCATGTGGGTAAAAACTTGATGTGACGGAGAGAGAGTGAAAATAGCTACATCAGGTAAGATGCTGTAATATATCCCAACATTTTATCTCTCAAATAGTGTCAGCAGCCCTACTACTGATCTGCACAGCAGTTTCCAGGTGCTCCGACAGCAACCCAACTTCTACTCCGAGGCCCAGGAGGCAGACTCGACCCAATCCCAAGGTGTTGGGGCCCATATGGCAAGCATAGGCTTTAGTATAGGAAGCATTACCTTCCTAATTTTTATAGAAGTCTATTTTCCCTCTCTGAACTTTAAAACTGGATAAATCACCTTCCTAAACTTTTAAAACACATTTTACCTACTTGGCTTGGTTATAAGTGGTTTCGAAGACAATTTTGTCTTTTTTATTTATTTTGGCTAAATATTTGAAAAATCATAGTAAATCATATAAAAATCATAAAATAGAAAATCTATTTTTTTAGACTCTACATAAGTAGATCTACACATTAAATATATAATATAGTATTCTTTAGAAGAATTTTTTTTCTTCTATTTTTACCTTAGCTTAGATCTATGCTTTACGTAATTAATTCATATTTGTAATTTTTATGGTCTAATTGTGGTGAAATTTTTATAGTGGGCTAATTATTATATGCTTGAACTATAATAAAAAATTTATACTTATTAAATCATGTATAGCTTATTTATAGAAAATGATGCTAAAGCTATGAATTAATTATAAAAAAAAAGATTAGATCCAAAGCTATTTTTATTATGTAGATCTACTCATATGGAGTTTAAAAAGTTTAGATTTTTTATGATTTTTATATAATTTATTATTATTATTAATGATTTAACCAAAATAAATAAAAAGGAGAAGATAAAAATAGCCTTCAAAACCACTTATAACCGGGCCAAAGGAGATAAAATGAATAGATTCAAAAGTTTAAAGAGGTACAAGAAGTGTTTGGCTTTGTGACATAAAATCCATTTATGACGCTGGCTTTGTGATGTTAATTATGACATAGTTATGTGAATTTTGACATTAGTTATGTAAATTATGACATCGGTTATGTGTATTATGACAAAAGTGCAATGTCAAAAGATGATTGCATATATTTTATGTCATAATTCATATTTTATGACATAAACTCTTGTCATAACTAACGTATTATGATATAAACTATATCATAATTAATGTCAAAAAAACTAGCGTCACAAATAGATTTTATGTCACAAAACCAAACATTTCTTGTAATTATTTTTAGAGTTCGAGAAAAAAAAAAGTTGACTTTTGTAAAAGTTGATGGAGGTAATATGGACATTTCCCTTAGAATATATACAAGAGTGGAAGGAATGAGAGAGTTATGAAAATAAGGAAACTATAAACTCTACTTCGTGATTTTAAACATTCATTGTTATAGTATCTTCTTCCTCCTCAAGCTTTTTCAATCTCTAATTCGATGAGCTAAAGTTCTAGAATATAATTGTTAACTATTTATCGAATATGTGTATAGTTTGGTTACGCTATGATTTGAGTTGTATTAGAGGTTAAGATAGAGTTTGAGTCGAACTACGTATCCTAGAGGGCCATAAATATTAGAGGTGATGTACCCAAGAGAGATGACTTGGTGGTTGGTTTGGGCCGCGGCAAGGCCACGAGATCGCCCGGATTAGTGATGTTCTATAATTTTTTTGAATATGACGAGTGGTCAAACCTGATGTTAAAAAGTCAAATGTCTTACAAATTAGGATGGAGGAAGTTCTTTGCAATAAATAGTACAATAGTAGAACAAATGATCAGGCTTCAGTATCGGTTTGGCATGCCTTTTGGTTTACTCGTATTTTTACCTAGAGAATATGAGCAGTATTTGCTAGTGTGAACATGGTGTTTAGACTAGTAATATGCTTCATACTGGTAAGACATTGCAGCTGTCTAGGTACCACTAGATAGTAGGCAATCTTCAGCATATCTGGGGTTCTCGACCTATGTTCTAGTATATTTGCCTATACTATAGAACCTTTCTATAAATTTATGAAAGGATCACAAGCCTTTGGAGTGGATTATATGATAGGTACTAGAATTTTCTGCCCCAATAACCGGAGCTTCGAGGCTTGTCCAGAATTCTAGTGATGACTAAATTTCTGTGTCCTGGAGAGTAAAGAGCTAACTAGGGTACAAAATTCAAATTTGCTCAAATAGTAAATTGATTTCACCACATGTGTAGAGACGTAGTATAAAGTGATTCCACATTTTTGCTTGGTCCAACACATACATAACATAGATCAGGCGACCACAACAAATAATATAAGGTATGCAAACACAAGGTCATAAGTACACAGGGACACAAGATTTACCCAAGGCGACAACAAAGGCCTATAGAGCCACTTTTCAAAAACCCTATTTCCCTAGCGACCATAAAGATCAAGCTGGGAATTAATATCAGCCCGGAGGACCTCAGAAGCAAGAGCTGAGGGTGTCATCAAGCAACACCTAGCTAAGCTAGGGTTCCAAGAACCCAAAAGTAAAAGAGCAAAAATCAAATCACTGCACTAACGGATGTCACAAGTGCTCAAGAGATGGATCTTACTACAAGCACGTGGAAATACCTCCAATCTCACTTATAAAGATGAGGGTTTACAAAGATGAGGGTCTAAGCTTGAGAGAGAAAGTGTGGGAGAGGGAGAAAGTTGAAAAGCTCTATCTCAAAGTAGGTGAGGTTGTAGAGTGGCCACGAGAGAGAAATAAAGGGGGGGACCAAAAAAGGTCACTCTTCCAGCCAGCTGACCCTTGGTTTCACCTCTGAATATGCCCTTTACACTATACAACAGAAGCACGTTTCTCTCGACATTAAGGTCAGCCAAGAAATCCAAGGCAGGCCCTAGGATATATATCGGGTAAATACTCAACTAGCAACCTAAGTAGGGCCAGCTAGAAATTGCAGGCTGTTTTCCATAGTCCGGAATTTCCGATCACACACAAGTCTAGCCAAGTTAGCACAAGCTTGCTATATTCTAGAGTATCTAAGGGTTAAGTTTGTGATGCATTGAGCACTTGGATAACATGAGACTTCGATCCCTCTCAGTACCTATATTCAAAGTTCAAATAAATTTAAAATAAAAGCATTGAAGCACATTCCCGCATCTTTCTTTGAAGTAGAAATTGAGGGGTCCCATGTTGTCTTTTGCACATTTCATATATTATTATATATATATATATATATATATATATATATATATATATATATATATATATATATATATATATATATATGAAATACTCATAAAACATCATTAGCTGTTTATATGTATTGTTATCTATTCATCAAAACCCAGCTGGGCATAGTAAAAGCAATGTAGAAAAGCTAAAACGTATTATAATTTAGAACAGGGTGTTTGGGACTGCTTCATGAACTCTGCTCCACAAACTCCACCATTGAGCAGCTCCACAAAAAGCTAGAGTTTGTGGAGTACCTCTTTAGATGCTCTCACAACTCCACCCTTTTTCTGGAGTTGCGTGCATGAAGCTGAAATCGCTTGGCTAAAAAACATAGAGCGGAGCAGTCCCAAACACTCTTATAGTGTAAGAGCAGAAACAATTAATAAGCAGAACATACTATACTATGTTATGTTGTAGTACAGATCTCAATTATTCTTGGGATTTAATTTTAGCAAAGACGATTGTTGATGGCCTCTAGCTAGTAGTGCATTAGTTGTTCATGGCCTAGCTAGGAGTTCTTCATTTGTTGATGTCCACCGGGTACCTGTGGATGGACGTGGCCCAGGGTCCCTCCGCGTTCGCCGCGGGCACGATGCACTCCCACGCAGCGCTGTTGCACTTGAACCCCGACCCAAGCCCAATCATCCACACGCGGTCACCCCTGCGCATACGCCCCTTGGCCTCGATGTAAGCTAGCTCGTACCACACCGAGCTGCTGGATGTGTTCCCAAACCGGTGCAACGCCATCCTCGACGGCTCCACCTGCTCGTCGGACAGGTTCAGGCTGCGCTGCAGCTCGTCGATGACGGCGCGCCCTCCGGCATGGATGCAGAAGTGCTCGAACGCCGTGCGGAAGTCGGGGATGTACGGCTTGAACTTGCCGCCGCCGCCGCCGAGCACCTTCCGCGCGACGACGGAGAGGGCGAACAGGAGCTGCTCCGACGCCGCTAGCACCAGGGGACCGAACGCCGTGATGTTGGTCCTCAGCGCGTTCCCGGCGATGGTCTTGAGGTCCTTGCTCAGCTTGGTGCCGAGGTTGCCCTCGCCGTCCTCCTCCTGGAACACGCTCGTGTACGCGCTGTCCTCCGCGGCGGTGATCGTGCGCACGACGTGCTTGAGGCGGAACCTCGCCTTCGCCGGGGAGTTGGACAGCAGCGCGGCGGCGCCGCCGACGCGGAAGGGGCAGTTGGGCAGGAGCATGGCGGGCTCGCTGCCGACGTAGAAGTTGGGCGTGATGGTCTCCGTGGACACGACCAGCGCGTGCGTGCCTTGGGGAGCCACCTGAAGGAGGCTCCGGGCGAGCCCCACGGCGACGAGCCCCGCGCTGCACCCCATGCCGGAGAGGTGCACGCCGCGGACGTCGCTGCGCAGCCTGTACCGGTGCACGATCGTGTCGACCAGGGACGGCGTGGGGCAGAAGACGCTGCAGTTGACGACGACGATGCCGATGGCGTCGGCGGCGCCGATGCCCGTCTTAGCGAGCTGGTCGTCGATCGCCGAGAAGACGACGAGGTCCACCTCGTCGCGTGCCGCGCCGAGGGTGCAGTGCTTGCACGACATTGGGATGTAGTAGTGCGCGGGAGGCACGCACGTCTCCTCGCCGAGCCCCGAGCGGTCGAGCACAGGGTTTTGCTTACCGTTTTGACGAACCGAACCGCCGGTGACCGGTAGCGGTTTACCGAGCGGTAACCGCCGGTAACCGCCAAATACCGGTCGAATTCAAATTTGAATTTGAAATTTCAAATCTCAGCAAGTCATTCGGTAGGGACCGGTTTACCGGTCGGTTTGAACCGGTTACCGACCGGTTTGAACGGTAACCGGTTCAAACCGGCCGACTGTCTTTTTTTTAATTTTGGCTAGAAAAAATTAAAATTTTCGGCATGACCTTTACAGAAAATAATGTCGAAGAGCACATAAAGTCATAATAAATATTGTCACACAAATACATAGTGCATAAATAAAAGTTCGTACCCACCGGTGGCAAACAAAGTCACACCAACGAAACAACAAATAGTCCGATACAAATACATGGTCTCATGCACATATCAACGCTGTGATAGGAATGGAAAGACCCCCATTCCGCACGCTTGCTCATACTCGGCGGTGGACATAAGATTGAGACCTCGCTTTTCGAAGGAGGTCGGCCTTGAATTCTTGCCAAGATTGGCCCGTCCATGCCGCCGTTGTCTCCCATTCTTGAACTAACAAAGTGTAAAAATGAGGGTCCTCCCATTCATAGACCCATTTAGTCGGCCGGTGCATGGTCATGTCAGGAACAGGGTAGTTGTAAGGAGCCTGTGAGGAGGTATCCTTTGTAGGAGGAAGAAGAGTACCGTGGAGTATCGTAGTCCGTCGGTGCATAGGCTGTCCTCTGTGAAGTCGGTTGTCCATGGTCTTCATCCTGAGTAGCATGTGTGAAATACGTCTCGCTTTGCAATGAACCATAATTAGAACTCACATAAAAAGAAACAAATATACGTAAGTAGGTGCAATTGATACCTGTGAAGTGAAGACCACCACCACCAGCACCGCTAGCACCTCCTCCACCACTACTATACCCACCACCACCAGCACCACCACCACCACCACCATACCCACCACCGCCACCGTCACCGTCACCGTCACCATCACCGTCATCATCATCGTCAGCAGAGCTGCTATCTTGAGACTCCTGATACGGTGGACTACGCCACCCTCCTCGTCCGTCGGCCGCCGCTCACTACCGTTGTTGTACTTGTTTTCCTTTTTTTTTCCTTTCTTGGGGTTAGTTTGCTTTGGTCCAGCACTGGAACTTCCTCTTTCCTAGGTGCGTGTCACCCACATGTCTATGGGCCCAATCACCGATGGAATCATCCCCCGTAGCCCCTGCGTAGATGCAGGGGTCTATTTGGTCTCTCGCTAACGTAAAACAAAAATTGGCATGAATAAATTGTGCTACATAAGTGGCTAATTGATACAAGAACAAAAAAACCCGACAAGATGGGAAGGCAACGGGACATCATCATCATCATCATCCTCATCCAAGACTGGATCCGCGTTCGATCTCTCATACTCCATCCATTCGCGAACCGGATTCTCCCCGATCATAGAAAGAAATATGCGCAAACTGGTCAATAAAATCACCTTCATCACGCGTTGGCGGGCCGTCGACCTCCGCAAGCCGTAGCCGAAGGTTGTAGTTGACATACACAAGCTTGTTTAGTTTCTTGTGCGACAACCGATTGCGAACCTTCGTATGGAGCAAGGCAAAGGTGCTCCAGTTCCGCTCGCATCCACTAGAGGAAACACACTGTGCAACAAGCCGCAAAGCAAGACGCTGCAACGCCAACGTGTTTCTACCAAACAGCATCCACCAGCCCGCTGCAAGTGAATTCAAATTTGATGTTAGTTGCACATAGAAAGAAGAGGGGAAAAAACATAAGTACGGAGAAATTCTTACATGGGGTTGTCTTTGGGTATTCCGCCATTCGCATTGCCAGTTCGCTGCCAAACTCACCAAGCTTCTGTCGAAATACCTCAGCCTCCTGCAATGCCTGCACTGCTACTTCAACATCCACCATGCGAGAGAATACATCCTTCAATCCTAGGAACATTTCTGCAGTGGGATCTAGTTTGTACGACAGCTTCGGATTAAGAACAGCAGCTGCAGTATTTGGACAACAACAACATACGTTAAATATTGAATAACAACAGGTTCGTATAATCATAAGGCATGATCATACCTGCAGCAACATAGGTGCCTACGTAGACATCCATAATCCGAGTCTCTAGAATCTGTTTGTATTCCCTCCATGTTTCCACATTATTTCCGAAGAATTGCTGCATCTCCTGTTTCACCATTTGGAAGCGATACACCACATCACACAAGTTCGGCCGCTTATCTTGATCAGCAAAGCGAAGGAACTTGTACACTGGCTGAACCGTGTCGATGATGTATTTCAAACCTGCCCACCACTTTGCATACTTGACAGCCTTGCATGGCGTAACGACCTTTCCAAGTCCCCGCCCACTTGTTCTCAAAAACTCGAGGAGATCCCATCCACTGCATGAATTCCTCATGTTTCCGGTAAAAGCTCTCGAGGAACATGTAGTTGGTCCCAAATCTAGTGGCATTCCACTTGACCAACTCACCACCAATAGCTTTTCTCATCATGTCATTCAACGAACCATGGTTGTGCAACCAAGTTGAAATACGCTTGCAAACCGTGATCATACCGGAATGGTCCAACCTCTCACCAATGTCCTTCAACATCAAGTTGATGGTGTGTGCAAGACAAGGTGTCCAAGCAATGTGCGGATACTCCTCCGAAACATGTTTGCATGCTTTCTTGTAGTTTGCACCGTTGTCGGTTACCACATGAACGACATGCTCCGATCCAATCTCCTTCACCACCTTAGAAATCTCCACGAAAATAATAGGCACATTTATTACTAACGTGGCAAGAATGTGCAATTCCCAAAAATGCATAGACACATGTCCAAATAAATTACCGAGTAGAGGTATGTGGCCGATTGACTCTTTCCGATCGCATCAATAGACTTGTGAAACCACGTCACCCCATTGCAATATATCGGAAAGTTGATCACACTCATTCTAGTCGGGCAGTCCCAAGAATCACACATCAACGTGACACCAAAAGTGGGCCAATCCTTCTGGAACTTTGCGAACCTTGCCTTCAAGTCCTGCTCGTTCTTATCAAGGTACTTGCCATCAATTTCTCTTCCGGTGGGGGCGTGATCCCTTCACCTGCAAAAATAACGAAATCATTAAATAAAGAAACAAACGTAATACAACAAGTTCTCCAAGTATAGCTACTTACCCCACTTCGTGTCTCTCGATCGCACTCACAAAGTACAGACTATCGGCACTGTCGTCCGAGGGATTCCTGCAAAATGGAACCACTTTGCCCAACCTGTACCAATAGCTTCCCTCGCTTGCCTACCCCTCTGCGTCCATTTGCCCGTATCAATCCTTAGTTGCACCATTCCTCTCCTCCCACCGGCTGCCAAATTATAGTCCTCCACCAACACAGGATTCTCCCTCCGTGAACCTGATCTACCAAAGAACCTCCCGAAAGGATTGCGCCCCTGCGAACCACCACCCTGCGGGCCACCACCGAACGAACCACCACTGCGAACTACCCCCTCCTCGCTCAGTAAATACCTCCTCTCGCTTCCACCCCCGTCGGTACTCCGGGTCTTCTTTGGATTTGGCGGAGTGCTTTCGCACCATAGCTTCATATTCATCATCATCGAGGGGAGTGTTTCCCTCCGCTGCAGCATCTTCTCGTGCCAACTTCTTTCGAGCCCGGTCAGAAGTTGCCTTCTGTGTCCTATCAATATCCCGCTGAAAATACGCCCGGACATCTGGTGGCACCACCGTTGCAATGCACCACGGTCCCTCGCCCGACCAAATGTTGTTTGAATCTCGTGCAACCACCACCGATTTTCGAGTAAGACAAGTAGTTGCATCGCCATCCAGAGCAAGATTCACGCCATGTTCCCATACAATGTCTTTTCTGTCTTCCCGACATTGTGCACCCTACGAACGAAAATGCAAAATAAAAAATAAAACATTCACATATATAAAATGTACACAATGTCACACCGAAATAAAATGTAGGTAAACAATGTGCATAAATCATTTACAAAATAATACGTACCTACACATCCTACCTCTAATCTTAAATCCTAAATCAAATCCTACCTAAATCCTAAACTCATTTTTCCCTAAAACCTATGTAAACCCTAAATCAAATGCACATTAAAACCTTTCTAAAACTACCTAAATCCCTATCTAAACCTATCTAAAACTACCAAAATCCTACCTAAATACAAAAAGAAAAAAAAAAAAGACCAAACTCACCTCGGTCGGTCAACCGGTCGCTCCCGGTCGGTAAACCGCCACTACCGAAGCGGTTTACCGCTTCGCGCCGGCGCCCGGCGCCACGAATCCGGAGCCGGGCGGTCTACCGCTCAAACCGCCCGGCTTAAAGGGCGGGGAGCGGTTGGAACGCCGCGGCCCGGCGGTTCGTCGGCGGCGGCGGAAGGGAGGGGAGAGGCGGGTGGGGATTCTGGGGATGGGGACCCCCCCCCCAGGGGAACACATATCGGCCGTTGGGGCCACTTGGGCCTCATGGGCCTAAATGGGCCGCGGCTGTTTTTTTTTCAAACTTCCATACGTCCAAAAAAATACTAAACGAACTCAAATTTGAAAAAATTTGACACCATTCGATTCTATAAATCATGAACTATTTTTAGGAATTTTTTTAGGGTTTTTTTTTTAAAATTTCAAATTTTAAATTTGAGCCGGTTTGAACCGGCCCGCTACCGTACCGGGCCGCGGCGGTAAGTTTGGTTACCGGCCAAACCGGTCGGTAACCGAACGGTAGAAAAAACCTTGGTCGAGCAGCCTTGTCATGAACCGGACGCTGCGGTCGGTGAGCGTGGGCACCTGCCTCATGTGCTCCAGTGAAATTCGCCTATTTCGGTTGGGCCCGAGAGAAAATGGAACCGGCCAAAATATTTCGGCCCAATTTGAATTTCGAGCCCATATTCTGCTTGGGGAAAAGCCCACAAACACAGCTGCAGTATAGAACGTGGAAACCCTTCTCTCCATCTCCATGAGCGTGTACGCAAGCTCTGCCGCCGCCAGCCATGGTGCCGCTGTTCCCCACAGCTAGTTGCAGTGTCGCCGTCGCTGCTGCCTACCGCCGCCCGCTTGCGCCGTGGATGCTCCGCTCCACTCCTCGACGGCCGCGACTGCCGCCGCCGCTTGCGCCGTGGATGCTCCGCTCCCCTCCTCGACGGCCACGACTGCGCTGACAAAGCCCGTTCGACGCTCACACCGGTGCTGGCGTAGCTCCTCGGCGCGTCATCAAGGCTCCCTGCTGCATGTTCCAATTGGGCGCTGGGCACATCCTCTTCATGCCCACAGCCATACCTTGACATTTGGGCCAATTTCTTTCAAATTTAGTCAAATTTCATTCAAATTTCATTCAAATTTCAAGTGGGAACCGGTCCGAATTTTCCAAATTTTCTGAATTTCGTCCATTTCGGTGAGCTCCGAAATATTTTCAAAAACGAATTCCAAAACCTTGGCTCCAGGAAGGTGGCGAAAGGGACGCGGCAGTTTGGCCCCGTGCGGAAGCAGGCGTAGTCCACCAGGTACACCGCGCGCGGGGGCGCGGGCGCAGCGTCAGGTACGCCGCGGCCGCGGCTGCCGCCGCAGGGACGACGAACGCGGCAAGGAAATAGTGCACGGTCGTGCATGCCTCGTGGAGCGAGCCGCCGGCGACCAGCGCAGCGGCGGCGGCCGCGAGTGGCAGCGCCACGACGACAACGAGGAAGAAGAAGTTGTCCACGAGGCGACGGTACACGGCCTTGAGGCGGCCTGCTTCGCGGAACGCATGTCGAGAGCTCATGTTGCCTGCCGTCTTTTTTATGGAGGTTGCCTACAAGTGTACTTGTGGCCTTGTGGGTGTGTGCGCTTGTGCGAGTGGTGTGGTGGCTTCAGTTCAGCTGGCTTGAGGTTGTTTTCAAGAGCCCAAGATGGTGCTGGATGCCGCTTTCCTATGCCAAAAGGGGGAGGTACAGAACAGTTTCGGAAACTGCTACATCCAGTCAAAAGGCACGATAAAAGCAAGTAAACGACCCGAGTAAATAGCCAATGATGACGGTCAACCTCACAGTGTGTTCAGACTTCAACATTTGAATTGAGTTATGTGATGAAGCTACTCCCTCCAACCCATAGAGTTTGCCACTTAAAAACTGTGTCTGTGAGGGGGTATGGTTTTTTAACGATAAAGTCTATGTGATGGAGGGAGTATATATATAGGTCTACTTTCTTAAATCTTATTAAAAACCTAAAACATGCTTCTTAAGTATGCATGCAAGTGGGTTTAATTTTGCGGCTAGCCCACTAATTACATCCTTAGTCATAAGGGTGTCTATTGCATTTTCGTTCTCGCTTAGTGTAAAAAAGGTTAATCTAGAGGTGCTACTTTTGAACGACCCTCACCCTCCTAATTTTCTAAGATGGTACTAAACCCACTAACTACAATTTCTCATATGCCACATCATATGGACCACATGAGCCAACTTCACAACTACAACACATGTCTAATGGGCTGGATGTTCCAATAGGAGTGGTTAGATTTGATTTCTAGGATGGTTTTAGCAACATCATATGTTTTTATACAATGGGCCTCTTATTAAAGGGCCTCTAATAAATTATTTTTCAGAAATTATATGCTGCAGTAAAAAATTGCAAAAAAAAGTGCTTGGAGAAGACACTTATGACAAAGTATCAAATGATATTCTTTTGTATGAACTTTGATGTGCACATATTTAGATCTGGTTGAGCTAGACAATTTTGATATAAGAAATGGAATTTAAAATTTGAAAAATTAAAACAAATATTTGGTACTCTAGACAATTTCTCAATTAATTTAAAACTTGTTGAATATAAAATTTTAGCTCTCATCAAATACTGCAAGTTTAATAAAAGTTTGCTCTCATTCGATTTCATTTGAATGTTAACCGTATTACCAGCAGCTCCTCTTGCAACTCGATTTTTAAATGTGACAGTGTTACCATCTGTACCTAGAGAAATCACTACTACAGAAAATCTTTCTACAGGCGGTGCTAGAGGCATTTGTACAGGCGGCCAAGCCCCACCGCTTTGTACCGAGGGGGGTCGATACAAATCGGCCCACATACAGAGGGCGGGCTGTGAGCCGCTGTGAAAAATTGTTTTCACAGGCGGCTCACTTTGTCGCCCGCCTGTGTAAATAGCTATTTACACAGGCGGTTTACTAAATGAGCGCTGTGTAAACCAATTTTTCACAGGCGGCTCACTCGTGGGCCTTTGTGTAATTAATTTTTTTTATTTCAAATTTTAATATTTGCCTCCACACTGTGCTATATTTGTCACATATATATATATATATATATATATATATATGTATATATATATATATATTTAAGATATGTAAACATGAACTATAAAATTGCATCATACAAACAACACACATAAATATTATAGATATGTACACATAAAATCAAACATCAAGCATAAAATTACATATAATACACGTCATTTCATGTTATCCCTCCAACCAATTAGTGTTTACATATCATTTCGTTTCAAGTTTAGACTTGCTAGGTCTGTCGGCGCTCTAAATCTTTCACTTGCCAAATCGCCGGCTTCATCAAAATATGCTCCGTCACTTAGAATTATTTCTCTCATAATAAAACCGCACAAGTCTGCTACTATATCTTCCATAGTTTTTGGAGTGAATGGCACGTCCTTTCCTTTGCTTCTCATGTTGATATATTATATGGATTTAACATATAATATATTTAATGATTAATAAACTCTATGATTTATATTAAATAAATATTCATATTGGCTTAATACCATACGTTGGGCTACATGTTCGCACGCACGGGCAGGCGGACGGCCAGCCTGTGGGACGCAAGGAAGACAAAACGTGCATGCAATGAGTTAAAGAAGGCAGGCATGCAGGCAACAAATGACCGTGAATTAGTTTGCCAACTAGAATTATTGAGTGCATGAGTTACCAAAGAAACTCTTCCTTTCTCTTTAATTAGTTGGCAAATAAATACGGGAGTTTTGTTTTCACTTGAGTTGAAACGTTCCAAATCAACACGATAGTGAATCGTTTCTATTGCCTGCCTCCTGGTATTCGCTGAACTTGCTTGCCTTCCCATCCATGCGGCAGCAGGGAGGATATAGGTGTATATATACCAAGCCATCGTATGCAAAAAGTCTCGGAGAATAGAACAAAGGTCTTGCTGTTCAATAGTCTCCCCGTTCCAGACCTTGCGCGCACAAGTTTTGGAAGAGTAGGAGCCCCCGGAACGCACGTCGGCGACGAGTTCACCTGCTCGGGTGGAGACCGGCGATCACGTTTTTGGGGAGTGTCGCGGTGCGGCACGACTACTCGCTGCAACGTCTTCTTCCTGGTGATCCCGCTACAACGTCTTCTTCCCGGTGTCCTCGGCAAGGTCGCGGGATCGGCACTGCTACGCTACGCCTTTGCATCGAAGCGGGGACGACTACACCAGCAAAGCGCTATGTCGACTAAGCGCGAACGGCTTTGATGTTGCGGGGTATGAAATCGTTCGATTTCTTACTATCTTCTTTATAGTCAACATCATCTACGCTCATATTCATGTCGCTGGATTACACGCACTCAAGTATGATGTCATAAACATTTTTATTGTTGCTTTTTTTCTGGATTAAATTACTCGTTAAAATGCCTAAAATTCTAACAATCCAAAAACGTGATAGGCCTTTTTTCGAGTACTGGTTTTGCGAAAGCATGCTGAAACCCAATACTTTTGAGGGCACACACTATAAGAGGTGGCGCCAGAGGTGCATGCTTTGTGGATGACCTCGATGCTTTGCTTCCATGTGGTCGAACCTAGGGGCTGTCGGGCCGCATACTCGAGGAGGAGGAGCGTGCATTCGGGATGCCGATACTAGGTTCAGAGCTGGACTACTTGGGCGTGCTTGGGGACACCATAGTTGATGCATATGTGCCACTGCAGACTAGTAAAGAAATGTGGGACGCACTTGAGGCCCGCTACGGTGTTCGGCGCCGGCTCCGAAGTTGTATGTCATGGAGCAGTTTCATGACTATCGGATGGTCGAGGACCGTCCGGTGGTGGAAACAGCTCATGAGATACAAGCGCTGGTGAAAGATCTTGAGCTGTTTGGTCGTGCACTTCCCGACAAGTTTGTGGCAGGTTGTATCATTGCAAAGCTGCCACAATCTTGGTCTACGATTTTGCTACTTCTACGAAAACACAAGAGACAGGAGTTTGACGTTGCTCAGCTCATTGGTACTCTTGATGTGGAAGATAAGGCGAGAGCAAAAAGATATCAAAGGGAAGAAGGTTGCTGATGGGAGTTCTAGTGCTCATGTGGTGCAAAAAGAATCATCCCAAACCACAAAAGAAGAAAAACCAGTTTGAGATGAAGCCAAAGAACACTACTTCTTTCAAGAAGAAGAAGAATAACAAGGAGAAGGGCAACTGCTTCACTTGTGGCAAGCCTGGGCACTTTGCTAGAGATTGCCCAGATGCGAAGTGGAAGCCAAAACAGAAGAAATCTATCAACATGATTGAGGCTGATGGAGGAACATCGGGGTATGGTAATTTATTACATACAGTTCTTTCAGTTTTTAATTCACCTGATTGGTGGGTTGATACTGGTGCCAATATACATGTGTGTGCTGATATCTCTTTGTTTTCTTCCTATCAGGTCGGGCGGGCTTCCTCCTTGTTGATGGGGAACGGGGCACGTGCGGTATGCGTGGTGTTGGTACGGTCGATCTGAAGCTTACCGGGAAAGACCGTGCGGCTAAAGAACGTGCAGCATGTCCCCTCAATAAGGAAGAATTTGATTAGTGGTTCTTTGCTTTGTCGTGATGGTTATAAACTTGTCTTTGAGTCAAATAAGTGTGTGGTGTCTAAGTATGGAACTTTTATTGGGAAAGGCTATGAGAGCGGAGGCTTGTTCCGCTTGTCTTTAAATAATGTTGATGTTAAATCTGTGAACCATGTTAATAATGTTAATGAGGCGAGCACGTGGCACTCGCGCTTATGTCATGTTAATTTTGGTTGCATGTCTCGCTTATTTGGTTTAAATTTAATTCGAAATTTGATATGGTCAAAGGTTCAAAGTGTCATGTTTGTGTTGAGACAAAACAACCTCGTAAGCCACACAAGGCTGCTGCAGTGAGAGATTTGGCACCACTTGATCTAATTCATTTCGATATTTGTGAAATGAATGGAATTTTGACCAAAGGAGGCAAGAGGTACTTCCTTACATTTATAGATGATTGCACTCGTTATTGCTACGTGTATTTGTTGAAAACTAAAGATGAAGCGTTACATTATTTTAAGATCTATAAAGCTGAGGTAGAAAATCAACTTGAGAAGAAAATCAAACATGTACGGTCCGATCGATGAGGAGAATACTTCTCTAATGAGTTTTCTGATTTTTTTGTGCGAGCACGGTATTATTCATGAGAGAACACCGCCTTACTCACCACAGGTCAATGGGATTCTTTGAGAGAAAAAACCGCACTCTAACCGAGATGGTCAATGCCATGTTAGATCTACATGAGCAGGTTTATCGTGGAATGGTGGGGTGAGGCTATATTGACAGCGTGTCATGTTCTAAATAAGGTGCCCACTAAAAATAAGGAAATTACACCTTTTGAGCAATGGGAGAAGAAGAGATCTAATCTCTCCTATCTGCGAACTTGGGGTTGTTTGGCAAAAGTGAATGTGCCTATAAACAAAAAAGTTTAAAAGCTTGGACCTAGAACAGATTGATTGTGTTCTTCTTGGTTATGCTAGCCACAGTGTGGGTTATAGATTTTTAATAATAAACTCTAGGGTTCCTGATATGATAGTTGGTTCTATTATGGAATCTAGAGATGTAACTTTCTTTGAAGATGAGTTTCCTATGAAAAATAATACACCTAGCATTTCTAGTCATGATTCTACTTCTTTTGATGAGACATCTGAACCGATAAATAATGCTTTGCTTGATGAAACCCATGAAAATAATCCCGAGGAGGATAATAATATAGCCACTCGAAAGAGTAAGAGGCGTAGGGTTGCAAAATCCTTTGGCGATGACTATATTGTTTATCTTGTGGATGACACTCCTAAAACCATAGAAGAGGCATATTCCTCTCCTGACGCTGAATTGTGGAAGGAAGCGGTTGTTGGCACAAAAATCTGCGCACCTGCGCCAAGCACACAGCAAGTTAAAAAGCGTGACTTCAATCGGACGGCCGCACGGTTTGGAGATCCGGAAGCGTGCCGGTCGGTTTAACTGAAAAACCGACAAGGGACAAAAAAACTGTTAAATACAAAATCGGAACGTGTCGGATGAGACGGGCAGTTCCGTATATACGGCCCCCCGAAGCCACTTACGGCGACATACAGCTATAGAAGGCATGCGCCAATCATGCATGCGATTCATTCGGCTAATATGAAGGTGAAACATGTAGTGTATTGATTACCGAACATACATGCGTAAGAAGACATGTTTGAACAAGTGAACAGTTAACTATGAATTGAAGCATAACCAAGCTCGGCAATACAGCCGACTCGGGGTCCATGAAGAAGGAACATACAAATTTTCACGACTAAACTTAATCAAAGACCTGCATCCGCCGCAGACGATACCCGATCCTATCAAAGTCTAATTGTTTCTAATATGCAAGAACCCGCAACATGTAACAATCTAGATTGATCCAATTCGGCTATGTAAGCATACGATCTATTTATCATGATACTATAAGAGTAAAGAACGTTAGAGAGCAAATAGATCTATAAAATAAGAAGCCGAACCCGATCAAGTCTAGATTGGGCAGAAGAGTGTTACAAATAACTAAAATATTAAAGTCATGCAACACGTGATAACTTAATGAATCTACTAGATCTTGCCAAATCTAATAGAGCCGATAACTAATCCTTGAGCAGATCCTAGCCTGCCGCACGACTCATGATCTAACCAAGAATCGATAACTATCTTGCCTCGCTAAGCTATCAAGCGGACGCTTTGCCGCCGCACGGCCATCTAGTCGAGATAGACAAAGCATAAGCAAAGACCTCTTGATCATCAAGTAGGCGCCTGCCGCACGGCCATCCCATCGAGGCGAACAAGACTACTTGTATCAAGATCTAAATCCACCGCATGATACTAGACATGATAGCAAGGTTGCCGGAACTTACGGAGGTCGACGGATCGATTGGCTCCTCTCGAAGAACTCGACGACACAACAAAAGGGACTCGAAACGTGGCACGGGGCCGGTTGTATTGATTTGATTGTGAATCTCCTTTACAATGGTCGAGGGTCTATATTTATACCCCTGGACATAACATGAATCCTAAGAGATTACGACGTACACAATATGTTAAAGGTAACTCAAAAGTATGGCGAGACTCTTGCTATAATTCTCCTCGGAGTCCTTGATCATCACGCTTTTCTCCTTCTATTCGGCTTCTTGCTCGCCACCTTTTGCTTCCCGAATGGAGCCACTTGACTACAAAGATAGCCGACCGCACCAATGCTTGCCGAATCACCCGAGTCAATTGCACATACGCTTGCCGAATAGCTCAAAGTTAGCCGACCGCACGCTCATTTGCCGAACGCGTTGGATTTACGCTTTCTCATAGACTTTACCGAATCGGCCCATTTTTGTCATTGGTTTTACCAAAATCCAGTGTTAACACATGCCCCCTCAATTTCGGGATAAAAGTAATTTTATTCGGAATTGAACACGAATTTCTTTTCTCATTTAGGTCAACACTGTTCAACTCCGTAGCCGCCACTCAAAATCTGATTCTTCTTCGTTCTAGATTCGAGCTTACTTTTAATCCTCAATGGCGACCCTTGATGGAGTTCCAGAGGTATTTTTGACTCCTTTCATGTATTCGGCAAATTTTTCTTTGATCTTTCATCTCTCCCGATTCTCTTTTCGGCCGTATTATCTTTTTGAAGGAGTACAAGGGACGGATTTTTGATCCCTTATGCCCCTAATCCTGATTCGTACTTTTTGGGTCCGATGGGAGATTCCAACCCAATCGAATTCGTGGAGAAAGAAACTTTGAGGATCCCTTTCAAATCTGGAATTGCTCCTCCAAACAGATGGCCAAGCACTTTCAAAACCTGGCCCTTCCCTCCGATCTTTGGATGGCGGCGGTGGTACCAAAGGATCTTTGAACAAGAGTAGCGATCCTTTGGGACTCTCGGGATATCCAAAGCCTTTGCTTAGAGTTATCCCTTTCGGGGAACACCTCGGAATGATTCTCTTTCGATAGCAGCTTCCCACTTCGGTCCGATGCTACCAATGGTTTCATTTTTGGTCATGGCCCAATGTCTTTTACTTTGGGCGACATATTCATGATGACCGGCCTTAATGTGACAGAGCGGTATACCCTTCCAAATATAAGCACAATAGCAACCAGAAGGCAGTCAAATCTGGAAGTGGATGGACTAAGTACATCCAAACGTATATGTCAACCGGTCTTTGTGGATCGACAAAGAATATAAGGCCTTTTTAAACATGTGGCTATGCAGATTCATCTTTTGTGGCAAATCCAATGAGCCAACTCTCAATCACATGGTGATGGCCGAGGAGCTGGCTGCAGGAACTTTAATTCCTCGGGCAAATATCTTACGGGAGCTGTCTACCACATGATGCATCGGATCATTGTTCGGATCGTCAACATGGGGAAATTCATTGTGTAAATGGCCCCTGGTGGTTTGTGCAGATGTGGCTACAATTGTACATGCACCAGATAGTCTCCGTGGACCTTAACACTTTGGGTTTTCCTTCTGTCAATGATGATGAGGATGGCCAAATGAAAGAGAAAGCCTGTCAAACTTATGGAGAAAAATGGCTGCCATCACCATTGATATAGATCTTGGCCATCTATTCAAGCTATTCTTTAAGGGTTTCAATCATGTGATATGGCTCCCTTATAGAGAAAGTGACACTTTGACTCTGCCTTGCAAATTCAGCTATGAGTCCTTTGCTTTCGAACGAGGGGTTGCTACAAAGATCTTCAATTCTTTCATTAAGCCCCGTGTCTTGCCAGCAGAGTTTCATCATGGGAGGTTGCTGAATCCTTCCTATGAATTTTATAACCCAAACATGTTTGCCGGGCAATTGGGGGTGTGGGCAACTGCCCCCAAGACTGTTTTTTCTCAACCATCATAAGGCCCGAGAGAGAATAGGGGATGAAATGGAGGCCAAAAGGGTTTTTGAGCTTGGATGGGATGCGGAATTCATGCCCTTACCTTTGGGTTTAATAGAAGCTGCCCATCCTTTGTTTTCCTCTTGGTGGCAAGAATGGCGTGCCCATATTTTTAACATGCCAGTGCACCCTTTGTGTCAAGATTTGTATGCTCAATTTGATTTCGACGGTGAGGTAACTTTCTTCATACTCACAGTTACCTCTTTTTTCGACTTTGTTTTTAATTTCAGTATTGTCTTTGTCTTTTTGCGGGATCCCGAGCCTACCCCTCCTTCACAAGTAGTCCAATATTACCAAAAATTTGGACCCATCCCCGCCTTAGGTTTTAATGCTCCATCCCCGGCAACCCTCATGAAAACACCGGTAGCTGCGGGTGCGGCTTCTTGAAAGGAGAAGGCAAGAGGAAAGCTATTCTTGGATCAAGCAAAGATGTTAATGTGCCCGGAAGAACAAGATCCAAGAAAGCTAAGCTCTCTCCCAAAGGTATATTCTTGGTCGGTTTTGTTCGAACCATGATGGGGCTTATTTTACTTATTATATGTTTTCCTTCACCCACAGTCGGGGCCTTCAAAATCAGCCAATGTGTTGAGAATTACTGAAACATCTTCTCGGGCTCTCGAAGATGTTGAAACCCAAGAGGAGGATGCAGAAATTCAAGAGTCCACCGGCCATCTGGTGATTACCTTCTTAAGCGATTGTTTCCCTTTTTACACCAAATGAACTGATTTTGCCACTTGATACTCAGAAGCAGATCATTCCCTGGATAAAATGGCAGAAGAATCTCCTCCTCATGCTTCTATTGATAGTGCAGAAATTCACAAGGCTATTGGTCATATTGGTAATAATGTTTTCTACACATTTTCTCTTCTTCCTTCTGCCAAGGTTTATCTACTGCACTTTGCATCTCATTACTTATTTTCAGATGATATCTTGGATGACATAGCGAAGGATCTTCCCTCATCGGGCTTCAAGTTCATCTTCTCACGGGCATTCAGCTAAACCCTCAATCAAGCCGGGACGGGGAATCAACTTTGAAGAAGCTTTACGCACAAAAGGTAATACTTTATTTTATTGATCTCTCAAATAATTCTGATCAATCGGCTAATGGTTCTCCCTCTTAAAGGATGATGCTAAGCCGATCGTCGGCTACTCTTTCACCATTGAAGAGTACATTAATGAGGGTGGTGAAGAAGCTACTTCTCGGCAGAGGTTATCGGCGAGAGAACCAAGCTCGGCTAAAGGAGATATCCCTCTTGCGGCCAAAGATATAAATGCTCTTGTTCAAGATGCAGACCGGATAAGAGAACTGGTTGAGCTTATTGATCAAGATATCCCTCCAACTCTCAAGGTCTCTCTAGAATCGCAACTCATCTTGATGATCACCTTGGGAAGGTCGGGAGAGCAAACGGGGAATATAGCCTCTAGAGCCGCTCTGGAATGATAATCGACCAAAAAGCATCAAGTTAAAGAAGCGCACTCTCGGATCTAGGCTGCTAAGCAGTCTTTGGTAACTCTGGAACCTGAACTGGTAGCCATGGAGGAGGAAAAGGCCGGGTTGGAAGCTCAATTGGCTCAATTGAATGTGAGAATCCAATCTCACAAAGATAAAATTGCCACCTTGCCGAACTCCATAGATGCGGCCAAGACAAAGATATCATTTGTCATCAAGGAACATCGGCCAGATCAAAACCAGGCTTACGAGAATCCGAGTTACGAAGGCGATGACAAAAAAGGTGCTAGAAGAAGTCGGCCGAATTAGGGATGATATCATAGATGCAATCAAACCGTTCTTAAATGAGTAAAACATTCGGCTTGTAACACACTGTGATTTTTTAAACAATTGTATTCTTTGTTGTGCTTTGGTCTTTTCCATTCTTGTCGACTGATGACATAGCCGAATGTTCTTAAGCTTCCCGAATAGACAGACGGCCATCATTACGGATTTCCGATCGGAGGATTAGCCGATTCTTCTGAACCGTCGCTTTTCGATTTAGCCGAGCTTGGCCCGGTCCGTAACGGCCCAAAAGAGAAGTAAACCCTACTTTGTCGTTTGGTATACTCCGAGTCGTGCGCCACGAACTCCATTTTGGCCTATAAATAAAGCCCTCTTCCGGCTTCCACCACCATCGCCGGTTAGCATTCATCATCATCTTCTCATCTTCTCGCCAAAACTTTTAGGAAGAAAAAACCCCACCTCCAAATCACCAATGTCGAGCGCTGGTGACCATGGGAAGCGTCCTGCTGAGGGAGAGGCCGGAGGGAGTAGGCCGCGACGTCGGCAACGCCATGGGTAAGATTAATCTGCCATCTTCATGCGTTCTTGTTCCTTTGTTCATCTTCTAACCCTTCGGTTCTTCCTCTTCCTCGGGCCGCGAGTCATCACGGGGCAATACCATCTGCTGCCCCCAATGGTGGTGACTCAACCGGGCACCTCCAGCCAACGAGGTGCGTCTCCGGCTCCTCGAGTTCATCGAGCTCTTCCGAGTCCGACAACTCATACAACGCCAACCCTTGGGGTCCGCGAGAACCGAGGGCGAGGACCCTTTGTACATTCATGAGGAGGCGCTCGGTTCCGCAAGGAAAGGGATGAAGCCCGGACCGAGCTGGGCGACGTCTCCAAGCGGATTCGGCATTGCGCAAGCCGAATGGGAGGATCGGCGCAAGCGATTCTGCGACGCCATCACCTGGTTCGGCATCCTCACATAGATTTCCTTTTCTTTCAATCCTCTTATTTGTCTTGATTAACTTTTCATCTTTCAGCACTCTCTGCGGAGAACGATCGGTTGAAGGCAGCGCAACCCGGGCGGCCGACAAGGTGAATGCCGGGGAGAAACTCCCGAGGCACGCCTGGATGCCATGGATGGCCGTGTTGATCGGGCCGTCATCCAAGGTGTCCACCTTGGTGTGTCCCTCGGCTTTGGCGGCGATGTCCTCTCGCACCAATGAGGACTATTCTGTTCAGGCCGTTGGATTTGCGAGAAGGTCATCCTCACGAGGTGGAGGACATCGAGGAGCATTTGGAGCTCTACGGGGGACCATGCTACTCTTGCCCTTGCCGAATCCACCAATCCCCAATCTGTTCTTAATAAGTTGTTCCATGAGTAGTTTGTAACTAGGGATTGATCGTGAATAATGAAATCATCTTTCGAGAATGTGTATTGTTTATGATCTTGTGTTGATCGCCAAATGAATGTCTTGGTGTCCTCTCGATTCGAAGCGGTTCTTGAGTGGTTTTCCCGAATGCAGTGACATCACTTTAGTCGATTAGATCTTAGTCTTACGTCACAAACGATTTGACGAAGTCCGCGAGCAAAGCATCATTCAGGATTTCATCTTTCTCTTTTCCCGATAAACCAACCCGGTCGAGAATGTTGAGGTCAACATAAGATCATTCGGTTATATTTTGAACTGAAAGGCGACACGAATCGTATCGGCTATTTACCAACTTCATATTTTTTTCACTAAAGGCGATGTTATCTCATCGGCTGTTTGATTCAAATTCTCTTTACGAACCAACCGATCTTGGGGTAATATTTTTTTAAGATATCGTCCGTTGATAGCTCGGTAAATTCTTCCCCAAACAAAGTCTTCAAAATATATGCATTGCCGGCACGCATCTTTCTACCCGAAAGGGCCCTTCCCAATTTGGAGACCACTTGCCGAATGCCCTGTCTTTCGATCCAATCGGCAATATAGTTTTCCAAACCAGGTCACCTTCCAAGAATTGCTTTTCTCTAACTTTCTTGTTATAATATCGGGCAACACGTATTTTATTCTTCTCAATATTTTCCAATGCCTTGAGACGAATGAAATGTAAATCTTCAATTCATCTATCATCAAATTTGTATAATCTTCTTTTTCCAAATCTTTTTGCAACATAACTCTTCTTGAACCCGATTGCAATTCCCATGGTAAGACAGCATGATGCCCGTAAACCAATTCATAAGGAGATGTTCGAGTTGACCCATGACAAGCCATCCGATAAGCCCACAATGCTTCATTGAGAACCAAATGCCATCTCTTCGCTTTCTCATCAATCTTCTTTTGAATGATCTTGATCATAATCTTATTGGATGCTTACGCTTGCCCATTGGCTTGTGCATAGTAAGGAGAAGAATTATACGACTTGATCCCCATGTCTTCGGCAAAGTCGCAAAATTCGAAGAAGTAAACTGGGTTCCTTGATCAGTTGTTATAGTTTGAGGATTCCAAACCTATAAATTATATGCTCTTTAACAAAACTGATCATATTTTTTCGATGTAACTTTCTTCAAAGGAATGGCTTCGACCCATTTAGTAAAATAATGCGTGGCCGGGAGCACAAACTTATGCCCTTTGCTCGAAGGAGGATGTATCGACCAATCAAATCTATGCCCCATCCTCTAAATGGCTAAGGCTTGATTATTGGGTTCATAACAGATCTTTGGAGCCTTTTGAATATTGCCAAATTTTTGACAATCATGACACCCTTTATAATAATCAAAGCAATCTTCCAGCATAGTTGGCCAAAAATAACCGGTTCTCCGAATTATCCATTTCATTCGGTAAGCTGATTGATGTGCACCACATAATCCTTCATGCACTTCATACATCATCTTTTCGGCCTCTTCTTGGTTTAGACACTTGAGCAATACTCCATCTATAGATTTGTAATACAAGTGATCATTGAGAAGGACGAACTTAAGGGCTTTGTACGAGCTTTCGGGTAACTTTCTATGATGGATCCTTCAGATATTCGATGATTTCATGCCTCCAATCACCAACCACCTGTTCAGCATCTGGAATATTCTCTCCTATAGTGAAGACTTCTTGATTTTCACGATATCCGGAAGCAGTTTGGGCCAACCTATTTGCTTCTTCATTATGCCCCCTAGGGATATGATGCAAGGTTGCTACCCGAAAGCTTTTTAAAAGTTCGGCATTCCTCATAGTATTCTCTTAGCGCGTCATTCTTACACTCATATTGGCCAATCAACTGGTTGATCACCATTTCCGAGAGTCTCCAAAGATTTCAACAATGACGGCTTTTATCTCTACAAGAAGCCGAAGCCCTCTAAGCAATGCTTCATACTACGCTTGATTGTTAGTCACATGAAATTCAATGGGAATAGCATACTCAAAAGTTATTCCCCGTGGAGAAACTAATAGAATGCCAGCGCCCCCACCTTTGCTTTGCAGGATGAACCATCGAAAAAATAGAGTCCAAGGTACAATGCCTACTATCTTTTTTGTTGCTAAGGTCATGATGTTGCGTAATAAAATCAGCAATAATTTGACCCTTCCTTTGCTTTTTTGCCGATTCGTATTTTAAATCAAATTCCGACAAAGCCAAAATCCATTTGCCAATTCTTCCATTTAAAATTGGCATAGACAACATATGTTTGATTACATCATGACTTGAAATAATCATGCATTCGGCCTTTAATAAATAATGCCGAAGCTTAGTACATGAGTAATACACACACAAGCACAATTTTTCCATAGCCGAATATCTTGTCTCTGGGTCTAACAGCTTTCGGCTAAGATAAGCTATGACTCGCTCCTTCCCTTCATACTCTTGCATGAGGGCCGATCCTATCGTTAGGGTATCGGCCGCCACGTACAACTTGAAAGGCTTGTTAAGTTGTGAGGTACCAAAACTGGTGGTGCCTTCATGTATTCTTTAATTTCATCAAAAGCCTTTTGTTGCACGTCACCCCATACAAATTCTTGATTCCTCTTGAGCTTTAATAATGGAGAAAAGGGCAAGATTCTTTTCGATAAATTGGAAATGAACCTTCTTACGAAATTGATCTTGCCGAGCAGGGACTGTAATTCTGTTAGTTGGGGGAATAACTTTATCTATTGCCTCCATGCTCTTCTTTCCAACTTCAATTCCTCCTTTATGAATAAGGAATCCCAAGAACTCACCAGCTGGCACTCCGAAAGCACATTTGTTTGGATTCATCTTCAAACCATGTTTTCTAGTGCATTCCAGAGTTCTTCTTAGATCAACTAAATGTTTCTCATAGTCTTTAGATTTGACTACTACATCATCAATGTAGATCTCCACAATTTTGCCGATCAACTCATGAAATACGTAATTCATGGCTCTTTGATAAGTTGCACCGGCATTCTTCAATCAAACGTCATTACAATCCATTCAAATAAACCAATGTGGCGGGGCATCTAAAAGCCATTTTTGAAATATCTTCTATTGCCATGAAGATCTGATTATAGCCAGCATTACCATCCATAAAACTAATGACTTCATACCCGGCTGCTGCGTCTACTAACAAATCGGCAATTGGCATCGGATACCCATCCATTGGAGTGGCCTTGTTAAGATCTCTGAAGTCTATACAAACTCTCATCTTCCCATTCTTCTTGTAAACAGGAACTATATTCGAAATCCAATCTGCGTACCTGCACGGCCGAATGAAGTTTGCTTCCAATAACCTTTCAATTTCCTTCTTCACATCGGCCAGTACCTCTTCTTTATAGATCTTCCTCGGAGGTTGTTTATAGGGTCGATACCCCGACTTAATAGGTAATCGATGCTCAACAATAGAACGATCTAGTCCAGGCATCTCTGTATAATCCCAAGCAAAGCAATCTTTAAACTCCTTCAGAAGATTTACTAAATGCTCTCTCTACATTCGGACTCAAATTTGCACTAATGTACATCGGCCTTGATTTGGACTCATCGCCAACATTTATCTCTTCTAATTTGTCGACCGACATAAAACCGTGTCCCAACTTTTCTTTGTTGCCATCGATTGGGTTACCCATCAAAAATTGCTGTTCGAGCCGATTTGCTTGGATCGGCTGTTGATCCTTGTTGAATACATTAACGGGACCTTCTTTCCATACTTTGCGGAAAAACAATCAACACCATCATATTCCCAATAAGCCGGCTCCGGCAGCCACACTTACCGAATCGTCGGCATGTATGATCTCCACGTCATCTCCTATCCATTGAATAAGGATTTGGTGCATGGTTGAAGGAATACAGCAATTAGCATGAATCCAGTCTCTTCCAAGAAGTAAACTGTATGCCCCCTTGCCGTCAATGACGAAGAAGGTAGTGATCAGGGTTTTAGACCCAATCATCAACTCAACATGCACAGCTCCTCGAGTGTCAGAAGGATTGCCAGCAAAGTCCCTAAGGATCATGTCGGTTTTAAGCAAATCTTCATCCGTCATTCCGAGCTTTCTAAACTTGGAATATGGCATTATATTGATAGCAGCTCCTCCATCAACAAACATCTTGGTCGAGGCTTCCCATTGACGTATCCTTTCACGTAAAAGCGGTTTCAAGTGACGATGTTTGGCCGGCTTGTCAAAAGTTGCTTGTCGTGTTAGTATAAGCGAGCCATTAGATCCACGAAACTCACTTTCATCAAAATCGAGTAAATCTCCTCTTGTACTTCTTGATTGTCGGGGAGCTATGAATTTCGATGGGAGGAAGAAAGCCATGCATGCATCACCCGAAGGACCCTTCTCATCGGATTTCTTCTTTGGGCGCCATTCCTTCTTTTCTTCTGCAGCGACTTTTCCAGCTCTTTGTTTCTCAATCGCTGCACTCTCCTCTTCGACTTTTTTCTCAACCCCGGTGGGCACCACTGCCCTTTTTGCCATCTATATCCATGAGTATTTCCTTCCTCATCGTACTCTTGGGATGAACCCAATGCTGATCCGCGAATCTCTTCCTCGATGATCAAAGTCATTTAATTTTATACGCCGATCGTCCTCGGAAATTGAACTCCAAGTCTTTCATGGACTGGTCGGCGGTTGACTCGAAACTGCCTGTAGCCATAATCCGGATCACTGCATTACGGGCAATTGTTTCTAGCAGGCAGCTTCAAGCCTTCATTCCAACAATGCTTAAAGAATGAACAACCCCAATGAGACTGTTCTAGTTCCCTCATGTGTTCTTCTTGTTCTCGGTTGTACATTTCTTCTTCATATCTCCACCGTTCTTCTAAGAACTTTCGTTCTTCATAATATTCTTGCTCTTGCTGCCTCGCCATTTATTGGCAAGATTCGTGATGTCACCCTTGGTGCGGACGTTTCACCTTTCTCGGTTCGGCTATTTTTGAACCGAACTTTCTCTTTAACTCTTCAGCAGTGATCCGTCGGTTGGGGTCTACAAATTGCCACTTTTCTTAGCTCTTTTTTGATGTCAACACTTTCATTTTTCCCTTGCTTTTAGGGTCATCTGCAGAGACCATTCCGAGAGAAAGAAATCATGTTTCGAGGGAAAGGCTTGCCATCAATCTTCATCTTGCCATCAAATTTCAGATGCCCCTCTTGAATTGCCTCCGAATCCGAACTCGAACACTCGGCAATCATTGATGGAGTGAGAATTAGTGTTATGATAACCACAATATCTCTTGTCTTTCACCCCTTCGGGCGTAGCATGGGATGTCCCTCGGCAGCTTGATGCGTCCTTCCCTCACCAACAGATCAAAAAGCTTATCTCGATTTGGAGACATCAAAATCGTAAGTCCCCTTTTGTTATTTCAGCCACCGCTGACTTACTTGGGTAGGCTCTCTATCCCAAGTCAACTTCGGCTGCAAACTATTTCATCTTTATCCTCGTACTCGGTTGCTTCTTCCAGAAACTCGATACATCTCACTAGCAACATTACCCTTCGATAGCGGTTATCCCTTCTCGAAACCCCGAGCCTGATTACTCATGACAGCCAATCTACGGCGGGAGTTGACCGAGATCATCAAATTCCATGCCGAACAGCTTCTCCCGACATTCGGCAAAGCATCCCCGCTATTGCTATTCCAGGCAAGCGATCGTGCTGTAAATTCAGCGAGAAGCAAAGACTCTTAGTTTCTCCGAACCTGCGAAGATATTCTTGTGGTGTCTCATTAGCTTTCTGCCTTAAACCGGTAAAGTCTACCCGGCTTCTTTTCATAGTTCGGTGAAGAAATAAGCATGAAACTTACTGTTCAAGTTCTGCCCAAGTACCAATAGAATCAATTTGGTAGAGAAGTAAACCGGTGAAATTTGGGCCTGTGAGAGACAATGGAAAATACCGAATTCTCCAAGCTTCGCCTGTGGACGCCTCCCCAAGCCGTATCGGTATCGGCTAATATGCTCGTAATTTTCGTATCATCGACCGAAAATTTGGTTAAGTCCGTTGGTGGCTTCACTCTTCTTTGGTAGTGCAACCCTGTTATACCATTGCGGGTACGCAGACTTGTATGAATAGGATTGATTCTTTGGCTTTAGGCCGAACTGATGTTGCATCATATCAGCCATCCTACGCATGATCATGTCGATGTAATACGTCTTCGGAGTTCCACGTGCTTGTCCTCCGGATGGTATTTCTGCTGCACTTCTATATCCCTGGATTCGGTAGAGCATCTAGAGCAGTATGGTCAGTGAACTCATGGTATCCATCCCCATACATGTTCCTTTGTAACCTGTTTGATCTTTGGAGATATCTTGTATGCAGATTGCGGTACTCTTTTCGGTAGTGCCAAACGTCACTTGGCCATAAGTAGGAGGTGGTTGCTTTTCATGAGTCTCTACTTCATCTTTGTTGATCCCGGATGTTCCTGCATCTTCGGGTTGCTTCTCTTGATATTTTGGAATATTGAAAAGCACCGGTCCACGAATTGGTCCCACACCATCTTCAAAATACTTATCCTTTGTTGGCCGAAAGTATTAGCCATGATTACTCGGAAAGTATTTAGAAAGGCCGTGTTGTGATTTCGATGGTATACGCCAAGGCTTTATGGACCAAATCTGATACCTTTTGAGCTTCCTCCTCTTGAGCAATGGGTTTGATGTGCAAGAAGAACCCTTGGCAATGGCGGCTTCCTCGAAAAACCTTGTTGCTCTTGTTCTTGGAGAAAGACATTAAGCATTTATGCTTGTATTGCTCGCATGCTTGTTCCATTGTTGCTCTCAATTGGTGCGGCAATTCATCCAGCGTCACGCCCGAACATGATTGTTATTGACGTCCGACATCTTGAATCGGGAGATGGTCCCACCAGTGTGCCAAAAAGTGTGTTGGCACAAAATCTGCACCCTCGCGCCAAGCACACAAAGAAGCCAAAAAGCGTGACTTCAATCGGACGGCCCGCACGGTTTGGAGATCCGGAAGCGTGCGGTCGGTTTAACCTGAAAACCGACAAGGGACAAAGAAACTGTTAAATACAAAATCGGGAACGTGTCGGATGAGACCGCATAGCAGTTCCGTATATACGGCCCCGAAGCCACTTACGGCGACATACGCCTATAGAAGCTGCATGCGCCAATCATGCATGCGATTCATTCGGCTAATATGAAGGTGAAACATGTAGTGTATTGATTACCGAACATACATGCGTAAGAAGACATGTTTGAACAAGTGAACAGTTAACTATGAATTGAAGCATAACCAAGCTCGGCAATACAGCCGACTCGGGGTCCATGAAGAAGGAACATACAAATTTTCACGACTAAACTTAATCAAAGACCTGCATCTGCCGCACGATACCTGATCCTATCAAAGTCTAATTGTTTCTAATATGCAAGAACCCGCAACATGTAACAATCTAGATTGATCCAATTCGGCTATGTAAGCATACGATCTATTTATCATGATACTATAAGAGTAAAGAACGTTAGAGAGCAAATAGATCTATAAAATAAGAAGCCGAACCCGATCAAGTCTAGATTGGGCAGAAGAGTGTTACAAATAACTAAAATATTAAAGTCATGCAACACGTGATAACTTAATGAATCTACTAGATCTTGCCAAATCTAATAGAGCCGATAACTAATCCTTGAGCCAGATCCTAGCCTGCCGCACGACTCATGATCTAACCAAGAATCGATAACTATCTTGCCTCGCTAAGCTATCAAGCGGACGCCTGCCGCACGGCCATCTAGTCGAGATAGACAAAGCATAAGCAAAGACCTCTTGATCATCAAGTAGACGCCTGCCGCACGGCCATCCCATCGAGACGAACAAGACTGCTTGCATCAAGATCTAAATCCACCGCATGATACTAGACATGATAGCAAGGTTGCCGGAACTTACGGAGGTCGACGGATCGATTGGCTCCTCTCGAAGAACTCGACGACACGACAAAAGGGACTCGAAACGTGGCACGGGGCCGGTTGTATTGATTTGATTGTGAATCTCCTTTACAATGGTCGAGGGTCTATATTTATACCCTGGACATAACATGAATCCTAAGAGATTACGACGTACACAATATGTTAAAGGTAACTCAAAAGTATGGCGAGACTCTTGCTATAATTCTCCTCGGAGTCCTTGATCATCACACTTTTCTCCTTCTATTCGGCTTCTTGCTCGCCACCTTTTGCTTCCCGAATGGAGCCACTGACTACAAAGATAGCCGACCGCACCAATGCTTGCCGAATCACCCAGAGTCAATTGCACATACGCTTGCCGAATAGCTCAAAGTTAGCCGACCGCACGCTCATTTGCCGAACGCGTTGGATTTCTGCTTTCTCATAGACTTTACCGAATCGGCCCACCTGTCATTGGTTTTTACCAAAATCCAGTGTTAACAGCGGTTCAAAGCGAGATGGACTCTATTTTGTCTAATGGCACATGGGAGGTGGTTGATCGTCCTTATGGGTGCAAACCTGTGGGATGTAAATGGGTATTCAAGAAAAAGCTCAGGCCTGATGGTACTATTGAGAAGTACAAGGCGAGGCTTGTAGCAAAAGGCTACACTCAGAAAGAAGGTGAAGATTATTTTGACACTTATTCACCAGTAGCCCGTCTAACAACCATTCGAGTGCTACTATCCTTGGCTGCCTCACATGGTCTTTTCGTTCATCAGATGGATGTTAAGACAGCTTTCCTGAATGGAGAGCTTGAGGAAGAGATCTATATGGATCAGCCCGATGGATTTATAGCAAAAGGTCAAGAGGGAAAGGTGTGTAAGCTATTAAAATCTTTGTATGGTCTTAAACAAGCGCCAAAGCAATGGCATGAGAAGTTTGACAAGACTTTGACCTCAAAGAGGCTTTTTGTTGTGAAGAAGGCGATAAATGCGTATATTATCGGTTTGGTGGAGGTGAAGGTGTGATCCTGTGCTTATATGTAGATGATATTTTAATTTTTGGAAATAATGAAAATATAATCAAGGAAGTGAAAGACTTTTTGTCTAGTAACTTTGAGATGAAAGACTTGGGTGTGGCTGATGTTATTCTTAACGTAAAGCTACAAAGAGAAGAAGGAAATGGTGGGGTTACACTTGTGCAATCTCACTATGTGGAAAAGGTGTTGAATCGTTTTGGTTATAGCGAGTGCACACCTGCTCCAACTCCTTATGACCCAAGTGTGGCATTGAGAAAGAATCGAAGAATTGCTCGAGATCAACTGAGATATTCTCAAATAATTGGCTCACTTATGTATTTAGCTAGCGCAACGAGGCCTGACATCTCTTATGCTATGAGCAAATTGAGCCGGTTTGTGTCAAATCCGGGAGATGATCATTGGCATGCTCTTGAAAGAGTTTTGCGCTATCTAAAAGGGACTATGAGCTATGGAATTCACTATACCGGGTATCCAAGGGTACTTGAGGGTTATTGTGATGCCAACTGGATATCTGATGCTGATGAGATTTACGCCACAAGTGGATATGTGTTCTCACTTGGAGGTGGCGCTGTTTCCTGGAAGTCTTGCAAGCAGACCATCTTAACGAGGTCAACAATGGAAGCAGAACTCACAGCATTAGATACTGCCACAGTTGAAGCTGAGTGGCTTCGTGAGCTCCTGATGGATCTACCGGTAGTTGAGAAACCAATACCGGCTATTTCCATGAACTGTGACAATCAGACAGTGATAACTAAAGTAAACAGTTCTAAGGACAACATGAAGTCTACTAGGCATGTGAAAAGGCGGTTAAAATCTGTCAGAAAATTGAGAAACTCCGGAGTAATAGCATTGGACTATGTAAACACGTCCAAAAATCTGGCAGATCAGTTTATCAAGGGTCTATCACGGAATGTGATAGAAGGTGCATCGAGGGAGTTGGGCTTGAGACCCGTCTGAAGTCACACCATAGTGGTAACCTATTCTATGTGATCGGAGATCCCGTGAATTAGAATGGCGAAACAAGCTAGTGGTTGACTGAGGGAGAAACCCCCTTATTTAAAGCTCAAACTCATTGGAGATGTGCCGTTTCTCCTATGTTGTATGGCAGGTTGGATAAATCCTTAATGTGATCCGAGTGGCTTAATTTAAGCAGGGATGTTGTCCTACGAACATCCTAGAAGGAACACACCTATATAAGTTCGATCGCTAGTCACAGTCTATGAGATGTGGGTAATCTCTAGATACTTATGAAAGGCACGGGAAGTGTGACTTATATGCTTCAAAACAAAGGGGATGCTTGTAGCAGCCTAGTACCATGATATAAACTTTGGTGAAGCTCATTTTTGCACAAAACTAACAATTCAAGGCATAGTCCATTGTTGGGTTGTGAGTGAGTGGAGCCTTTTGTTCTAGACGGGTGTTCAACTTAACGGTCCTCGTTGAAACTCTGGTATATCAAAAGAACTATGGTTTTAAAATGTTTTGAGATTATTTTCTATGAATCCTAGAGTTTGGTGGGGATTGTTGATATATTATATGGATTTAACATATAATATATTTAATGATTAATAAACTCTATGATTTATATTAAATAAATATTCATATTGGCTTAATACCATACGTTGGGCTACATGTTCGCACGCACGGCAAAGTGGCGGACAGCCAGCTGTGGACGCAAGGAAGACAAAACGTGCATGCAATGAGTTAAAGAAGGCAGGCATGCAGGCAACAAATGACCGTGAATTAGTTTGCCAACTAGAATTATTGAGTGCATGAGTTACCAAAGAAACTCTTCCTTTCTCTTTAATTAGTTGGCAAATAAATACGGGAGTTTTGTTTTCACTTGAGTTGAAACGTTCCAAATCAACACGATAGTGAATCGTTTCTATTGCCCGCCTCCCGGTATTCGCTGAACTTGCTTGCCTTCCCATCCATGCGGCGGCAGAGGAGGATATAGGTGTATATATACCAAGCCATCGTATGCAAAAAGTCTCGGAGAATAGAACAAAGGTCTTGCTGTTCAATAGTCTCCCCGTTCCAGACCTTGCGCGCACAAGTTTTGGAAGAGTAGGAGCCTCCGAACGCACGTCGGCGACGAGTTCACCTGCTCGGGTGGAGACCGACGATCACGTTTTTGGGGAGTGTCGCGGTGCGGCACGACTACCGCTGCAACGTCTTCTTCCTGGTGATCCCGCTACAACGTCTTCTTCCGGTGTCCCCGGCAAGGTCGCGGGATCGGCATCGCTACGCCATCGCACCGCATCGAAGGGGGGACGACTACACCAAAGCAAAGCGCTATGTCGACTAGCGAACGGCTTTGATCTTTGCGCAGGTATGAAATCGTTCGATTTCTTACTATCTTCTTTATAGTCAACATCATCTACGCTCATATTCATGTCATTTGGATTACACGCACTCCAAAGATGATGTCATAAACATTTTTATTGTTGCTTTTTTTCTGGATTAAATTACTCGTTAAAATGCCTAAAATTCTAACATCTCGGCTGGAAACAAAGTTTAGAAGCATCATTGACACATGTCCAATATTAATATTTGCAACTTTAATGAGAAAACTTCATATACATAGATATTTTTACCATATTTTTGTCCCCGACGTATCGTCCCCGCTGCCTTATGAACTCACACACATAGTATCCACATGTATTCGATCCGTGTGGTTGCTTGTGGCACTATGTAATTAATAAGCAAAAGATTATTCTAAAATTTTCATGCCTTGTGTATTATTTATATGATGATATGTGTTCGGACAACTTACCGGATAATTGTGTTGTATCGTCAATGGCACACTAGGATCTTTTTGGGCGGCGTCGACCGGTCCTTTTTGCTTCTTATAAAACCGCCATGCCCTGTAGATATCGAATGTAAAACACTATAGTTATTTAGAAACTCTAATTCATATAAGTACGGATGTGGTTATATGTTGGCTAACCTTTCTAAATGAATCGGGAATGTTTGATATGACTCGGGAGGATAATGTAAGGAGTCTAGGACAAGCTCCTTTCCTTCGAATGGATAAATATAAAAACAATCCAATGGTCTTTGCATGAATAAACGAGTGAGCGACACATGTACTTAGGGTTAACACGATAATTTGAAGTACGTATACGAGGTCACGCTTACCCAAAGTTGTAGGGTGCCAATATAAAATCCCCTGTACCTATATCTCAGCATTGCTCTACCGATATAGAGGGCATATTCGTCCCTCGTATTTTCGTTGCAATTCCTTTACTGACTCACGCAAATTGTTCGGTGTTTTGTCCTTCTCTATCTTTGCTCTATCTTCATTTGTAAGTACAAATTTGTGCATATTTTCTTGTAACCTGATTGGACTCGGGTAATCGACCATCGATCCCGTAGTTAACGATCTCTCGCTCGTGGTCTTGCAAACTACATACAACATCCACATATTAGAGTTTATCACATTCCAAATTTAATAATAACAATGTGTGTGCATGAGTGATACTTATAGGCACCAGATTGTAATGAGTTGGACGTCAAGTTTTCTATAGTTCAACAGCAGGTGCATGTCCTCGAAGGTAACAAATGCCCCGTTTTTTTCCGTGCCAGTAGCAAACACGTCTGGCTGGTATATCAACACTAATCGCATGCAGGCCAGCATTCTCTGCTCTCATGTACCAGTCATGAAACATTTTTATTGTCCATGGACCCTTTTCAAGCACCGTCCATTGCAGCATAGGCCTTCCGGGCACATAGTCACTGGGGACATTGACATAATCATCAAACGTTGGCTTTCTTATATCCTTAAGGGTCAATGGTGCATTTGATGGCGGTTCGACATGTACATCGCCACTTGGGGCTTCCTTTGTTGGTGGCACGGCTTCGGTTGCTTGGCCGGCGGCTTCCTTTATTCGTGACGGTTCGAGCTCAACGACTCGTGCCGTCCCGCCGCTTTCAAGCCCTTTCAAAAATAGAACGTACTGCTTTGCTTTCCCCTTTTTTGGCTCATAGGGAGAAACCAATTTTGGAATTGGAAATTTCTTTGCCTTCTTGGAGGCGGTGCTTGTGGGGGAGTTTGCTCATCTTCATTCTCGCTTTGGTGGTGGCGGGGGGAGTTTGCTCTACCTCCTTCTCGGTGTTGTGTCCTTCTTGGTCGGGCGAAGTCCGCTGCTCGGGCATGTTCTTGGCTGGGCCCTCGAGCTCATCTAGCGAGAATGACAAATCATGTATTGGGGATGACGACGGTGGCTCATAAATATCTGGGGATTTGGGGCATGCATTGGCGATCTTGGTTGTTGACTTGTTTCGGCCTCTTGGAATGCTTGATACTAATTGGTGGAGAGGGTGCCGTTGGTGGATCAATCAACCTTACGCACCGTCTCGGCCATTGTATGAAGTTCTTGATTGCTTGTCCAAGCTTCTCTATACCCTCGAGGTCGGGATGTCGATGAAGTCGTCTTCATATCCACTCTCGACCGTCAACACTTCCACCCCCGCAGTATGCATCTTGCATCTCGACACCATGGAACCTACGTCCGGGGATGGCATTGCACGTGGCCACTTGCTTTGTATCTTTGATTCCTAAGGCCATATCCAATTAACAATGAGCAAGGCCAAGGTTTATCAATATCGTCAACCGGATAATGGTCCTGATTTGATGTTGACGCTATCTTGCTTGGAAAGGGCATAGATTGTGTGGCCATCTCCTGGCTACCCAAGGGTTGAGCTGGGACATGCTTTGCATATATGAAGGAGCTTGTGATGACATCTGTTGAGCAGACACTGCTCCCGCCAACCGCTTCATCACTTCAGGATCAGGGTTTTTAACGAAATCTTCCATCAAATCCCTAAACCTTTTGGCGTCCTGCTGCTCAAAAAAGTCCACCAACCGCTCCTTATGTCGTTCTCTTTTCTTATACATGCCTTTCCACTCTTCGCCAAACCCTTCTTTCCGGTGGTTCGGATGAGACGCCCGCATACACGGCACGGATGCTCGGGGTTACCTACAACATGATTTTTCATGTCGGTGTTGATTTCTATTTTACTCGAACAAAATGGAAAATATAATTCTGTTACCTAGAGCATGGGAAAGGCTATCCCTCTCCCTCTGTGACTTAAAGGCACCTGTCTTTTCCAGGTTTGTTGCTTCCAAAACCTTCTCGGCAACTAGGCTGATCTCATCGGGACAGGAGATCTCATCGCTCTCAGTGTTTACCTTCCGAGCGCGAAGCCAATTCGCACTTCGTTCAGGCACTATATCGGTCAATGCCAACTTGCCCTCTCTCCTCTTTGCTTCGTCTTCTGCCCTCCATTTAGGAATCTTGGTCTTGTAACCACCAGTGCCGAGGTGGTGGTGGTAAATGTTCTTCTTCGCAAGTTCCGAGGCGGCTTGGCTCTTAGCCTTGGAGTCATCGGAGTTTTTAATTTTACTAAAACGTGCCCACTGTTCCGCTGTGATAGGGTACCGCTTCGTCGGGTCCCGCCCCTTCTGCGCACCACTTTTTATTCATATCGTGCCTATAGCCCCGAAATGATATTGCTAATCGCTTCATGGCATGACCCTTGACCAAACCTTACGTTTCCCTCCGGGAAAATGAACTTAGTGCACAATCGAGTCCAACAATTCTTCCTCTTTCCTTCAGGCACCATACTCCAATCACTCCAGGAGATATCAAATTCTTCCTTTACTAACCATCCAATGGCGGCCCTAAATTTGGGTAGCGCCTCTAGAGGTGCTAAGGGCTCTCCGCTCGGGCTAACCTCTGTAATCCTATAAACTTCTTCTGGAAATCTATTCCTTCCTCTATCTCCTCGTGCCCGATCACTCTTTTTCTTTGTACTTCTTCGCTCGGAGGATGTCCCGGTCGTTTGAGGCGCCGTGTCCTTCTGAACATCTTGTTCTTCTGCCGCCATTTCCGCAACAACTTGAGAGAACACCTCCTGTCAATTCAATTGTTAGGTACATGAAATACACATGAAATATTATCTCATATAGACACTCTACTTCCATATATACCTCATCATCATTTGGCTCATCTTCAGACTCGTAATTAGGGTCACGTTCCAACTCAAGGCGGGCCTTCTTAGCTCTAGGAGATTCACGTGGTCGGATCCAGAGGACCTATAAGGTTCGGATCTAGAGGTGTATCTATCTATCGGGCATCGGCACCTCAAAGCATTTGATGGAGTACTCATGCATGAAATACAAGTATAAACATGGAATATAAGTATATACTCTAATTACATAGCGTAATTAGCAAACCTATTATTAATAAACCCTAAAAACCTACTAACTATTACTAACAAACCCTAACAAAAACCCTAAATATACTAACTACATTAACTAACTAAACTAACTAAATATTACTAACTACACTAACTAAATTAACTAACCAAACTAACTAAATTAAATAATAATTATTCTAACTAAATATTACTAACTAACTAAATTAACTAACTAAACTAACTAAATTAAATAATAATTATTCTAACTAAATATTACTAACTAACTAAATTAACTAACTAAACTAACTAAATTCAATAATTATTCTAACTAAATATTACTAACTACACTAACTAAATTAACTAACTACACTAACTAAATTAACTAACTACACTAACTAAATTAACTAACTATACTAACTAAATTAAATAATTATTCTAACTAAATTAACTAATTACTAATTATCTAACTAAACTAACTAACTAACTAAATTAACTAATTAGTAATTAATAAACCCTAACCAACCCTAACTAAAATAAATAACAACAAAAAAAAAAAAAAGGCAGCCACGGCGGCCTGCCCAGCCCATAAGGCCCGGCAAGGCTGCCTGTGCTGCCGCCGCCGGGAGCTTGGGAGCGGGCGGCGCTGCAAGACGGGCGACGCCCGCCGGTCCTCGGCGGCTGCTTGGCCGTGAGGTTGGCGCTGGCGGGCGTGAGGGGGCCTACCTCCGAAGCAGGGAGGCGCCCGGTGATGTCGCGCGGCGGCGGTGGCGAGGCCGATTGGCGGCGGCGGCGCGGCAGCTCGCTGTGGTGGCGGCGTCTCGTGGCGGCCAGCGTCTCGCGGTGGTGGCGTGGAGGCGAGGCGGATTCTCCCGGCGGGATGCGGGCGGGGCGGGCGGTCCGGTGACGGTGGTGGCGCTGGGCGGCGGATTTCGGCGGACTGACGGCTGCCGAGGTCGTCAAGCAGCCAGCGCCCGAGACTTAGAAATTTCGAGGGCGCTGGGAATTTATACACGAGCATTAATACAAAGCGGGCGGTATTGACCCCCCGCCTGTAAAATAGTTTTCACCGGGCGGGCGGTATTGACCGCCGCCTGTAAAATGTATTTTCACAGGCGGCTGTGTAAATACATTTGTGCAAAGCGGCGGTCAATACCGCCCGCTTGTACTAATATTTTTAAATTTCAGTTTATATCCTTAGGGCTAATTTCGGTTGAAAATTTGGAAATTCATAACAATTCGTAGAAAAATCATAAAATAGCAAATGAGGATGTTTTGGAAACCTTGTGAGTATATATTTGTAGTGGAACTATAATATGTCATGTTTTAGTTCAAATCCTCTGCTGCAAAATTTAGTTTATATTTATTAGTGCTTCCTAGCTTTAAACTTATATCTACTATTTTATTGCACCAATTGGTGTGAAAATTTTATGATAGGCTATTTATGTGATTTTACTGTTTGGGTAAAATTTTCAGAATTTATTGAGCATATATCTCTGAGTTATTGAACTATCTTTCTTAATGCGTAGGGAATAGTTTTAAATAAATTATAATTGAAATAAAAGTACAAAAATGGGAAATATATTTTTCACTGCCTTTGCATGATGTTATTTAACCCTAATAACACTTAACATGGCTATATGTTATAGAAAATATTGAGTTTTACATTTAACTTGCTTTCAGATGCTTATTGGTAATTAATATTTGTTAATTTTGTAATAATTAACTTATAAAACTTGAGCATGTGATACTTCTACAATTGTCATGATTTTTTATTTTCTTTCACCTATAAAAATATCAAGTCCAAATTAGATGTTTGAAATATCACCTAAAACTAATATAGCTAGCTTTTATATATATAAGTTAAAGACATGCTTAAGTAATGAGTAGATACATGGTTTGTTAATTAATTCATGTACCGGTTTGTTATTTAATTAAGTTAATAATTAAAGTATCTATTATTTTATGTACCTAGGGTTTAAGAAATAATGAAGTTAGAAAAATAATATCATTGTCCAAAGGTATACAACAAGGGAAATGTAAACATCTTGCTTAATAAGAAAGAGTAGCATTAGATACAAATGATAAGTGATACATGAGTTACATGATAAATAATCTAGCGTGCTACAGTCTTTCCTTGTCCATCGTGGCGCACCGGGGCAAAGAGGTTTTTGGGATACTTTTCTCAACATTTTTGATCTTTTCTTCAAAGTTTGTAAAAAGAGACATCTCGCTGAACTGGTTAACATCCTCTAAATCCATTACACCATCAACTCCTATAATTTGTTGCTTTCCGGGGATTGCTACGTGCTTTGGCTTTTAGGTACTTTTCTTTTCATTCGTTGATAGAATTTGTTCCACATAGAAGACACATGCAAACACGGTTAGCAAGGATCCACGGATCATCTTTGTAACCTACTTTACTTAGGTCAAGAACTCTCGGCCATATTTATCCACAGTGACATGTTTATCTTGAACCCATCGACATCCGAACACAGGAATCTGCGGGCGTGGACCATATTCAACCTCCCATATGTCATCAATGAATCCAAAGTATGTAGTTTCTTCACCGGTTGTATCATCTGACCTCACATCGAATGCCACTATTACGTGCCATGCGCTTGGTGTCCCTAAAACTGGTGGAAAATGTGAAGCCACTAATGTCATAGCTCGCCATGATATGACCTGGCTTGATGGTCCGGATGCTAAAATCTTGATGGTTTTCGATTCATCTGTCATGTCCAAATTCTTTAGCCATGCGGTGAACCGACGCTTGTGTTCCTTGTGTACCCAGATCATTTGTGCATCCCTGGATTCTCCTCACGAAGCTCTTTCATGTTTGCTTGGTGAATGGGTCCATTATTATGAGTTGTTGTAGTATCTTTGTAATGTACCTCTAGGACTATGTTGTAATCTGGTGGGATGAATGATTTCCGTCCCATCCTCCCTCGTCCACCACGCCTTCCCTCATGTCGCAACGGAGGCAAACCAATTGATACCCGGTCTTTTAGGAGATTATTACATAATGGTCCTCCGGACTCAATGACCTCTTCTCGTAGTGTATGCCTCTATCATGGAACCTTACGGATGAGCACGATTTGACATATAGCCATTCAATATTGACATGAAACGCTCATACGTCCATATTTCATGGAAATACATGGGACCCAATGCCTCAATTTGAGGCACCAAATGAATAATAAGGTGTACCATGATATCAAAGAACGATGGGGAAAGCACATCTCTAAGCGGCTCAATGTCTCTGCAGCAAATTTCTGTAGGGACTCTAACTCATCACGGATAATTACCTTCTCGGATATCTTATTGAAGAAGTAGCACAACCGTGTGATTGTCATCTTTAAGAACACTTTGGATTTATAGCCCCGATGGCAATAGGAAGAAAAGTGGTCAGCATTACATGACAATCATGTGAGTTATAGTTGGTGAGTGTAAGGTCTTTCATCGAAACAAGACTCTTTATGTTGGAGCAGAAACCATATGGAACTTTTAAATTCTTCAACCACACACACATTGCATGTTTCTCCTCTCTGTTCGGGTTATAGCTTCTTTTGCCGGTAGATGGTACTTCCCATTCTCTAGGAGTACAGGGGTGAAGTTCTTTTCTGATCTTTAAATGTTGCATGTCCAAACGTGAATTGAGACCTTCCTTTGTCTTGCTCTTTATGTCTAGCAAAGTTCTAACTACTATTTGTCAAACACATTCTTCCGAACATGCATACCATCGATCGCATGTCGTGACGTCTAAGTCTTTCCAGTATGATAAGTACTTAAAGAAAATAGACTTCTTCTTGAATGTGTCCCCCTCATTTGCCTTCACAACTTTTCTTGGTTTCCCATCTTTGGTCTTTTTTCCAAACACAAACTTGACATTCTCAACTATCTTATACACTCGTGCCCTTTACTATAACCCGATGGAGCAAAGTAGATTTTGATTCATCCATATTATCAAAGTACTTATTCATCTTTTGTAAGCGGTACTTATGGGCTGCCGGTAGCCACCTCCTATGCCTCATGTACACTATCTTGTTAGATGAAGGAAGAGACACGTGCCATGTTCCATCTATGCACTCTACACAACCAACCTTTCCCTTAAACTGGCCTAATAATGAGAAGAGAGCAGGATAATCATTAATTGTGACAATAATAATTGCTCTCGGTGTGAATGTCTCTTTCATGAATGCATCGATCATTTTCACACCCACTTCCCATAGTATTTGCATCTCTTGCATTAAGGGCTCTAGAAATACATCCATATCAACTCCGGGTTGTGTAGGTCCGAAATAAGAATGGTTAGCAAAAGATATTTTCTTTTTTGACACACCCATGAAGGAAGGTTGTATATTGTCATGATCATCGGCCATGTCTTTGTGCGTCTTTGCTCCTCTCGGCAAATGGATTCATTCCATCAATTACTCAGAGCAAACCTTACATTTCGTGGATCCTCGGCAAAGTCCGGATATTTCTTATCAATTCTTGCCATTGCTTTGCATCTTTGGATGTCGTAACTTTCCATCATCTTTCCTTTCATCGAAGCATACCGGGTCATAAGTTACGCATCATCGGGGTTTGCAAATAAACACCTCAAACGATCAACCACGGGGAGATACCATATCACCAATGGGGAATTCTTCTCAACGCATAATAGTCCACTTCGATATTGCTAGTGGGCTTTGAACGTTTGTCTTGTTGAGTCTTTGTTTGGGTCTTCTTTCGCTTCCTCCCTGAAGAAACAGAGGTTACATTCTCTTCCTCTCGATAATCTTTATTCGTCTTGTACCTACTAGCACTACAGTTTGGACAGTTGTCTAAGTCTTTGTACCGATCACCGATATATAGAATACAATGATTTCTACATGCGTGGATCTTCTCAACACCCATCGTAAGTGGACTGACTAGCTTCTTTGCATAGTACGTGTTAGCAGGCACTTTGTTCTCCTTAGGAAGAAGGTCTCCAAGTACACGCAATAAATCATTGAAACTAGCATCGGACCAACCATATCTAGCCTTAATCGTCAAAAACTGAAGAACAGCCCGTAGTGTCGACCACTCTTTGGAACAACCTTTCGACTCGTCGTACAAAGGCTCCTCTGCTGCCTTCTTCAAGGCTTCCATTCGCTTCATGAAGAATATTGATGGATCCGCACAACGGTTCATTATTGCCTCTAAGAAATCTGCATCTTCAATGGCATCAGTGTTAGCATGCCGAAGTTTCATTGACATCGGACGTAGCATTATGAGTTTGATTGACATCCGGTATAGTATGATGGGTTTCATTGAAATCGGCATAGCATCACATTCATTGAGATATGGCACTTTGGACCCTCCACATTGATGTTACTTGCGGTGTTGTCGGTTGTCCGCATATAAGGTGTAGAACTACCCTCACCATGTTTTGTCCAAATCAAGTAGTCCTCCATAAATCCTCTCGCAAACCAGATGAGAATGGATTGCTTCCACATTGTCAAATACCACAATATTTTTACTGATCTGGCATGGACAACATATGTGCTTCGCCTTTGTTCTCTCGAGCATGTATCTTCACGGCATCAATAAATTTTTGGACCTCCACTACATATGATGGGTCTAATCTTGATAAGTTATACATCCATAATGACCTCTCCATATTTATCTGTAATTAGTTAAGAAAATATTGTATGTCACTCATTTTTATAATTATAAGAATTAATTAAACAAAGATGGCATCTTGATTAACAAACCCTAAGTATAAGCAATAATAACAAACCCAAATTAACAAACCCTAAGTACATAAAATACTAACTAACCCTAATTAATAAACCCTAAGTACATAAAATACTAACTAACCCTAATTAATAAACCATTAATTACTAACTAAATTAATTCACTAACCCTAAGTACATGAAATACTAACTAACCCTAACTAATAAATGGAGATGGCATCATGATTAGCAAACCCTAAGTATAAGCAATAATAACAAACCCTAATTAACTAACCCTAAGTACATGAAATACTAACTAACCCTAATTAGTAAATGGAAATGGCATCTTGATTAACAAACCCTAAGTGTAAGCAATAATAACAAACCCTAATTAATAATCCCTAAGTACATAAGATACTAACTAACTCTAATTAATAAACCATTAATTACTAACTAAATTAATTCACTAACCCTAAGTACATGAAATACTAACTAACCCTAATTAATAAATGGAGATGGCATCTTGATTAACAAACCCTAAGTATAAGCAATAATAACAAACCCTAATTAACAAACCTTAAGTACATAAGATACTAACTAACTCTAATTAATAAACTATTAATTACTAACTAAATTAATTCACTAACCCTAAGTACATGAAATACTAACTAACCCTAATTAATAAATGGAGATGGCATCTTGATTAACAAGCCCTAAGTATAAGCAATAATAACAAACCCTAATTAACAAACCTTAAGTACATAAGATACTAACTAACTCTAATTAATAAACCATTAATTACTAACTAAATTAATTCACTAACCCTAAGTACATAAAATACTAACTAACCCTAATTAATAAATGGAGATGGCATCTTGATTAACAAACCCTAAGTATAAGCAATAATAACAAACCCTAATTAACAAACCTTAAGTACATAAGATACTAACTAACTCTAATTAATAAACTATTAATTACTAACTAAATTAATTCACTAACCCTAAGTACATGAAATACTAACTAACCCTAATTAATAAATGGAGATGGCATCTTGATTAACAAGCCCTAAGTATAAGCAATAATAACAAACCCTAATTAACAAACCTTAAGTACATAAGATACTAACTAACTCTAATTAATAAACCATTAATTACTAACTAAATTAATTCACTAACCCTAAGTACATAAAATACTAACTAACCCTAATTAATAAACCTAGAATTCTAAAAAGTATTTATTTTCTATAATCCGAGCAAGATACAATTTACTATCAATTTACAAAAAAAAAGCTAAAACTCTCTCTCTTGCCCTAGCTATGAACCCTAACCCTAACCCTAGATTTAGAGCACCTCCAATACAAGAATTAAACCAAAGAATCACTAAAAAAATAGCGGCAACGACACTAACTAACCTTTTGGAAGTTTTTCACCAAAGAAATGAAGTTAAAAACCTCCCCCCTTGGAATCGCCACCTCTCTCGTCCGCCATGTGCACACAAAGACGGGGAGTGCTTCGTTCTTGTCCGGAGGTAGAAGAAGGGAATTTATAGCGTATTAACACAGGCGGTTAGTAAGGAGGGCACTTTGTGTAAAATACATTTACACAAAGCGGCTCTCTTAAAATCGGCTTCTTTGTGTAAATAGGTGTATTTACACAGGCGGTTTAAAATGTGGGCCGCCTGTGTAAATGGTATTTTACACATGCGGTTGTAATTGTAAACCGCCTGTGTAAATACACCTATTTAAACAAAGCGGCAGATTTAAGAGAGCCGCCTGTGTAAACTGTTTTACACAGGCGGTTCTCTTGTTGGGCCCACCATATTTTTTGTACTGGCGTCATGATTTAGTGAACCGACTGTGAAAAAAAATAGAGGTGCCAGCAAAAATGATTTTTGTAGTAGTGAATGTCTCTCTATTTCCTTGGGTAATTAATAATAACAATGTATATTCACTCGAGACAAAATTAAATGATGTCTAGAGACAGTTTGTTTCTACAACTATTTCTAGACCAAGCACTAAGGTCTCAGGTGCCAGAAGGAGCCGGCGATGCCGGCATTGTCATCTGCGCATGAGGCCTACCGACAAGCATATCATCGACATGAGGCCAATGTGGACAGGCGCAAGATCTAGCGTATGAATGCGCTGTGAGGCCACACGTCGTCATCTCGCAGTTATACGTACGTTAATCATCTTCATCCAGGACACTTGCTTTCTAGTATGGTTGGGATGCTAAATTAAAGGTTGCATCCTGTATCGACCTGATGACCTTCAAGAGGTATGCAAGGCAATGCACCAATGCATGGCAAATTGCGAGCTTGGAAGAACGAGAAAATAAAGTAGGAAACGCACCACGCACCTGGACTATGGCCATTTTCCTGGTGCCCTTTTTGGATATGTAATATAAACTATTTTTTTGTTATACGTAAGATAAGAAGTTCTGATGCCATCTTATTGATTTTTTCCCCCTGCAATTACGATGTCAACAAGATGTATATAGGAAGACTTAAGATATATAATGCTTGATTTGCATGGAGTGTACGAGGTGCCAGTCATCAAAAGGTAATGCATCCTGTATCTCTACGTAAACAATATTTCCTACTTATTTACTTTATATGGGGAAAAAGCAAAAAATCTGCACCTATATATGAGTTATTCATAAGTTAATAGTCACTTGGAATTAAACAACCTAGGAACAAAGTGCTTTACTATAATCAGCCGAAGATTACGTCCAAGCAGGGACGGATCCAGGAAAAATCCGAGGAGGGGCTGCTTGCCGCTGCCGGGGCTGACGCCCGCCGCCTGCTGCTGTCGGGGCTGCCGCCCGCCTGCCGCTCCACTGCTCCGGCGGCTGTAGGGGGCTCGAGCCCCCCCCCCCCGCCCCACCGCTGCATCCGTCGCTGCGTCCAAGAGCTTTTCTATCCAACCTATCTTAAACTCAAAATTAAGGTCTGATGTGCAATAAAAATCACCGTTTAATAGTTTTTCTATCCAACGTCTTATATTTAGTGTTACCCCTAATTAAATCTTCCTCCCTTTCCTTTCCCTCAAATTTAGAGTGAAATGTTATCCACCCCATATGTTTTCCCACTATTCAAGTCATTCAAACTTTTTTGGAGAGTCAAACTATCCCAAATTTAAGTATAATTGTAGAGAGGATTATTACAATGATTTACGACAACTAATAGGTACACTATGAAAATATAATTAACAAGAATCTAAATATATTTATTCGGTATCATAATGTTATTATTTTATTATATAAATTTAATCAGACTTGAGATTTTTTTATTCTACCAAAAAAATTAGAATGACATAATATGGGGTATTTCAGATAGGGAAGTTGTTGGATAATACAAGTATTTAAGGGAATTTTTTGGTTTAGGAGAGTTCACAAGACAAGGAGGTATAAGCATCCTATTTTATTAGTCAGTTTTTTGCAAATATTTTATTAGTAGTCTCAAATTACAACACTAATTAATTAATTAAAATCACTTACTGAAATTTCACGGAAAAAATATGATTATTAATTGTGTGTTATTTTGCCTACGAGATTACGAAGGGCATGGTATAACATAGACACTACTCGCTTTTTTTATATAAAAAAGTTACGTTGCAAATTTCACAATTTAGGAAACAAAATCAAAACAAGCCCAGTACTACTATACTTCCTCAGTAGTACTTAAAATTGTACCCAAAATGGATGCATAAATTTTGTGTGCCGATTGTTGTTGCCTGTATTTATCAAGGAATCACCCTGATCATGCAGATGAATGTCTTTGTTAGAAAATAAATGGTGCATGCATTTTTTTCTTCTAATTTTATGAATTTTTTTTGAGCATCTAAACTTGTTGGCGGCTGATAAACGTACTTTTCGTTAATGGCGCAACTAAATGGAAGAGCAATGGAAGCGAAAGTAACCTACCGAGGACACGCCGTACAGTACACAACGCAAAAAAATGAGTCGTATGTATACTGTTTTGTAGATAACTTTTGCTAAAGAAGAAAGATGGATGAGAGTAGCTGTCTAATTTTGAAAGGTGGGCGCCTCGGCTCACGCCTGTATCAAACATTTAGTATAATCTAATTATAGTAGGTTCCTTAGTTATGGATGTAATCGTGCGCCTATGCGGTTGATTTGTATGCCATCCTAGCTGCCTATATGTACTCTTGTACATGATATGTACACACATTTTAGTTTGTTTCTAACAAGGGTGGATATAGATGGGCCTAGAGCCACTAGGGCCATGACCTTAGGCCTGGCTCAAAAAATCTCCTTATCACCTTTCACTTTTGTGGCCTAACAACTCACTCCTAGGTGCTAGCCTAACAAAGTAAAGAGACCAACACAGAAGCACGCCACACCTCCCGAGAAAACTACGTTAGCGCATGAGTGAGTCATATCCCTCAATGGCGCCACCCTACGCGCTTCTTTCCGACTCTCCCTAACTCGCCCCTCCTTCCTACTTGGAACTCTATCTAGGAGACAGACCAGTGGCCGCACAGGACACACCGGATTTTGGACACGATAGCCAGTTGAGCACAAAATCGAAGTGTGGCCGCACCACGGGATGAGGTCACCAGCCTGGCATGCCGATACATGGCACTATTTAAAGGTAGGCATGTTGTAGGCAGCATTCAGCAGTACGCAAGACAACAGGAGGTAAACTCCCCATTCCTAATATTATTAGAAATATCTCTTTAGGAGCAGTTTCTCCAGCTGTCCCTATGCAACCGTCAGCCGGTTGAGCACCAAATCAAAGCACGACGCCATGAGACACAGTAGCAGGGTGCGGCCACTAGCCTGGCATGCCATACATGGCATCATCTAGAGGTAGGGACGCTGCAAGCTGCGCTTAGTAGTAAGCAACACATTAGAGGTAAATTCCCCATTCCTAACAATACTAAAAAAAGCTCTATGGGGATTTGTAGGGACAATCGAGGATTTATAGGGACGGTTAAAAATGAGCCACTCCTACAAATTTATTTTTCAAAATTCACAAATTAGGGTAAAAATAGTAAAAATTTGCAAGTTGTATATTTTCTAGATGCTTCGTGGCAGTGGGGGTCCGAACTTATCGCCCTCACGCAATACTACTTCTAACCACTCCACCCAACACTCATGATGAGAACATTACTCTTTTAGATGCACCCGCTGATCCTCTGACCATTATGCAAGGTCCAATAAACCGAGCTTGAATGCGACAACTAAATTTAGAAGTGAGCTTATTGTTGTTAAGCGATCATTTTCATACTTTGAAGAATAGACTACTACTTAATGATATTATCGTGCTTAGGATCATTGGACATGGTCATGAGGGACATGAAGAAAGGCATGAAGTTGAAGAAGACCAGAAAGGATGTGCGATACAAGCTGGAGGCCCGGTACAACTCTTCGAGTCTGCTTCGGCCTTCAAGACTAGTATGTCATAAAACGAACGCTGAAAATAAATCATAAGTCCGTTTTCGACGATATACATAAAGATCAAAGATAATTTGGTAAGCTAACCAATGGCTTTGATATGAGCTCCAAATTCCATCAGAGTCAATAAAAATTATCAAAACAAGTCAGCATCCATAATCTGTCAGGATGCTACATCTCCTCGTTATGGTCCATTGGGCAATGTACCATCCTTAAGCCTGTTAGGGGTGCATCCAAGAGAAATGACGACCCTATGACCTTTATAATTGGCCACCACCGTTGTCACTTAGTTTGGGGTTTTGCTGAGATTGTTCTCATTGATAATCATTACAGCGGTCTGAGAGATCCCACTTTATGAACTTAATCATACATATGCAGTTTGTCCCATCATTTCAGTTGCGTACTTTCGAGTTCTTACTTGTGTTCTTCGTGTCATAGACATGGTTTATCCTTCTTGGTGAGATCAACTGATTGGTGACACGATTGATAACCAAAAGTGTCATGGTGTTAAGATTGCAGGGTTCGGATAATTTGATCTGAAACCGGATCGGTGCATTGTGCTTCACAAAACGATAGTTATCTCTACCTGTAAGAAGTTTGGGGCCATCAACTCACTTGTGTTTGTATTAAATATTCTTTCTCCTCGTATTACACTGAACTAAATTTGAAATAAGTGTTTGAGACTAACCAATTCCACTGACAAAAGATGTCAATTATAAAGTTCTTTAACATTTTGAAATCTATAACTTTAATTTTGATCATTTCTCCATCTAAGGTCATTCGCAAAATCAGAATTTCAAATGTACCAAAGTGGCCCTCCTCTCCTGGTCTCACACGGACATCCTCCTTTGTGTCGCACGATCAGAGCTCCACGTCAACATCCGTGAACAAGTGCGGGACAGGCAACTACGCCCCCCGCAGTAGCACCGCGTAGCTCGCTGAGGCCGATCGAGTGCAGCTGCAACAGCCCCGTTGTCTCCCCATCACTAGCCTTTATGCTGCAGTCTTTTGTCTGGACACGAGCCTGCGCAAGAGCTTCAACTGCTGTGGCTGGGACTGGCAAGGCTATCAAGCCACTGCGGTGTCCTCCGCCGCGGCACTTGGTGGCCGACGCAGGCAATGACCTCCACGACTCCGGCATCGTGTGAGCTGGCTAAGACTATCTGCAGCGCCTACTCTACCAGCGTCCTACTCTAAAAGATAGAGGAAGGAAGAGCTGCAGCGCATACGCTAACCTGTACGCTATGCTTGCAGCGGCTAGCAAATATGCCGCACTAGTGGAGGTCCGCTACGCACTGCAGGGGCCACGACGTGGGGAGGCAGTGAGTGTACGCAGGAGAGAGGAGAGAGAGGTTAGAGCGGGCCCCACTTTTTCAACCGGCTAAAAAATGTTATAACTCACAAATCAAAAAATCAAATTAAATTCCGATTGCACCATTAAATTTATTTAAATAAAGTAAAAAGTGGACCCACAGTAGATAGATGATGATATAGAGGATGGATGGATGCGGGAGAAAGTGGTATAGAGTAGTTGGTCAGGATATATAGAAAATGAAAATAGAGAACGATGAGTGCGGATAGCCTAAGCCGAGCGGCATAGGAAATAGCTAGTGATGTGGCAGGTGGAGGAAATGAGAAAGTATGAGACAGAACGAGAGTGGCTGCCAACATGCTGTCAGTGTATGCTGCCTGTTTGACAAAATGTTCGAACCGGTAGAGCCTGTTGCCTACTGATGTGGCGGGTTGAATGATGAGATGGCTATCTGTTGGAGTTGTCTAATTTTTTAGATGTTTCTATCTTTTGAGAATAGTTAAATCAGGAAATTTGGAAAGTGTTTTTAGCTAATCTTTTGGAGTTGCTCTAAAAATCTATTTTTAGGTACTTTGATAATTAATGCATACTGTCTTTAGAAATAGGTGATGAGCAAATAAATTTGTAACTTTCAAATGAAGTTGGATGAAGATAATCTTTTATTAAATTTCCAATGCTCTATGATAGCTACAACTTTAAACTTCATAAGTTTCAAGTATGAGGTTGTCTAGAATAGCAAATTTCTTTTGAAGTTCTCAAGTTTTAAATTTTGTATAATGACTTAGGACGGAGGCGCGCCCTATATCAAGGCTATAGTAGTCAATCCGATCTAAATATTTATATATATGGAAAGTTAATACAAAAGATAGCATTTGATAGTTGGTACTTTGTCACAAGTGGTATGTTCTTCCCGCTCGAGGTTCCTGGGCGTATGCAGGGAAGCAGGCCCTGGTGCGGGGAAGCAGGCCCTGGGCCACGAAGAAGGCCGATCAACTCGACATCCCTCAGTGCGTGCGTGCGGTGGTCCCATGGGTCGAGCCCAACGGGAGGCGCGGGGTGGGAGAAAAAAGAAGGATATTGTGCTTTGGCCCAAAGGGACAAAGAAACAGGCCAGAAGAAGGTCCAAGTACACTGCATCTGTTCAAAAAAAAAATCAAAAAATAAGAAAAAAGAAAAAAAGAAAGAAGAAGAAGGTTCGCTGCTGGAACGAAACAGATTTTTTTTCCTCTTGGTAGAACATAGACAAAACGAATTTCCATTCACCGACTTTGCTGGAACGAAACAGATTTTTTTCCTCTTGGTAGAACATAGACATAACTGACACCGTATGATGTAAGGATCGACGAGCAACTGTTACAAACAGTCTCCAGCCAAGTGGTTGCATCTATCACCGACTTTGCTGGGTCTCAATCTCAATGTATGTATGATCTAGTAATTCATCACACGCTAACACACGTACAAACACAAGCACAAACACAAACAATCTTCTCGAATTCTTGTTTGCCTTTATTTGTCGGCTAGCTATCTCAGTAGAACCAGCCGCCGGCAGCCTCCACCTCCCTGGCCTCGGCCAGCTTACCGCTACTCCTGGACGACAGCGACAGGCACGACGACGAGGAGGTGGACACCGACCGCCGCAGCCCACCGGCGCCGTCCGACCTGAAGCTGCTAGCGGACGATGTCGTCCCGCTCCCGGACGACCGCCGGCCACCTTTCCTGCTGTCCCGCTCCCGCCTCCGGAACACGGGGAGCGGGAAGCACCTGTTGACCCCGGGCGCCACAGCCGCGGCCTCGTCGTCGTCCTCAACAGCAGCGCCGGCGGCGCCGCGGTAGTACGCTGGAGCGACGCGCGGGTTGACGTCGAGGAAGGCGGTGGGCCGGTGCTGCTGCGGCGGCGGGCGGCGCCGGGACGGCGACACGGACGCCGAGCGCGCGGCCGCGGACGACGCGGCGGAGGAGTAGTAGGAGACGCGCGGGGAGTGGTAGGGAGAAGGCGACATGGCCGGCGGCGGCGTCAGCTTTGGCGACACCGCCACCTTGGAGACAGTGGCGGAGGAGTACGGCGATGACGACGGCGGCGCCGCGCTGCTGGCGCTGCTGCTCCGGACGTGCTTGGGCGTGCCCGGGCAGATCTCCCACTTGAACGGGATCGAGCCTGGCCTCCGGCACGAGTCATCGATCGCTGCCGCCATTGCTGCTGCTCCTTCTGTCTAATCCAATGCATATGAAAAATATCTCTGATCAATGGATATATATATAGAGAGAGAGAGAGAAAGATAGAGAGAGATGTAGAGAGAGAGGTGGTGGAGTGTGATGACTGATGAGCTATGATTGAGGAGTGATTGGAGGGGGTGGATTGGATTGGAAATCAGAGATAGTGGTGGATTATCTGAACTTTTGTTAGTGCGGTGGTCACTGGTCAGATGGCGTGCCGTGGCGTGGAGATTGGGGGCCGGAGACTGAATGATCGGCTTAATACCGGCCGGCCGTTTGGCACTGAGCGCCACGCCACTAACTGAATATCTTCGTGGGGCTCCACTCCATGTTCTGATTGACTTCGTGCATGTCCCGGTATGTACCGGACATTCAGACAGGTTGAATTTTTGTGCGTGGGAATTGGTACATTATTTTAGGGTGATGGACACGTTGAGTTAGGCGGGGATTGGGGCGGCGGCGGCGTCGTGGTTGACAAAGACGAACTGATCGATGCAAAGTGGGCACGTACCTTATTTCCTCCTGGTCATTGGTTCACACATCCCAATTCTGGCTGCTGGGTCTGGTAGTGGGATTGGAATGGGATGTTCTTGCGTCAGACTGGTCAGAATGAGATACTGGTTTTCCTCGTCACCGATTATTGCATTGGCTGGTCCAACGTGTGTGGGATTTCCGACGTGTCCTCCACAAATAAATGAAACAACATCAAGGTTCAGAGCGTGATAATACAAGAGTAAAACACTGGCCTGCCTGATTATACTTTTGATCGATTAGATCGATGTCCATGCCCTCAATCAATCATATGGTCCTTTATATTTAATAGGATGGGATGGACTTATAGGTTTAGCCATTTTCCACGGAGTGGATCTTCCCTAAGGTGTCCTAATTTACGAGGGACGAGGAGGTATTTTGCTAGGCTTCTTATATTATCTAGAAATTGCTTAGATGTCTTATTTTAGAATGGATGAAGTAGTATATCAAAACAAATATTCTCAATCCTTAGGTCCTAGGTTCAACTCCAGTGTGGTGACTTTGCAAGATGTCCTATAGCATAGTGGTACAAGAGTCTCGTTAGAACATGTTCTCAGTTCAACTCCCCATGAGAACGAATTTTTAGTATTTAATAGCTTTACGCTTTCAGTGGTAAGCAACATTCCATTGACAACAAGACGACTGTGGTGACTTCGTTAACCTCGTATCGAGAATTTGGCAAACATGGGGCCCCTTCTAGGATGAAATTAAGAGCTCGTTTGTTAGCTCGGAACACTAGAATCGTAGCCAAGCTGGTGTCTGCGGAAACAATGCTCGCTAGCTAGAGGTGCTCGGTTGGGATGATTAAGGGGCTGTTTAGATTCAATGAACTAACAACTAGTTTAGATAGTTATATTTTGTGGACTAGTAAACTAGTAACTAATTGAGTCTTAGATTAGCCTTGTATTGGTCATTAGTTTATCTACTAGTTCACCTGTTTGAATCTTTATGAACTAATTGTTAGTTAACTAGCTACTAGTTCATGGGATCCAAACAGAACCCAAGTTTCCTGCCTATCCACGTAAAACGGCCAGAAGTATATTTGACTGATTTTATTTCTCGCCTCTCCGCGCTGCACTAGCGATCATATTTTCAGTTATCCTTTTTAAGTACAACAAAATACAACAATGGGCTGTGTTTAAATTGATCTTTGCACACACAAAAAATTTCTGTTTTGGGCATATTTTCATTTATATGATTTTAATGGAAAGAAACATTTTAATTGGGAATCAAAATCTAGCCTACCATCTAAATGGGCCACATAAAATAGTTCTGATTCATTGTACATCCATTTTCGAAAAAGAGAATCTAAATCTAAAATGTTTTTTAGAATCTTAATCCTACTGAACACACACTTATGTTTCTAGTGATTGCAATTTTTTTTTGTTTTCAGAGACCAGAATATTTCCAGTGATCCTCTTCAAGTGGAACTAGCTAAACAGGTCGTCTTTAAATCAGACTAACATCTAAACAGGTCGCCTTTTAAATCAGACTAACATTGGGTTTAACGGTGATACATTTTGCAAATATTAAGACTACTAATAATACTATTACTATCATCATTAAGTCAACAAAAACATATTGCATAGTTATTAAATTACCGATACCAAATTTGGTCTCCGTAGTGCATGTCGTGGTCCAATTAAAAAGTAATGCTAATGTACATACTCCCTCCATGTTGAAATTAAAAGTCGTTTAGAACAACGACACGGTCTCCAAAGTATAACTTTGACTTTATATTTATATAAAAATACTCATCACAAAATGATATATTTATACTTTTATAAAAGTATTTTTCAAGACAAATCTATTCATATGGTTTTCACAGTTTCAAACTCAACTTAAAAGTTATTTATGATTTATGTTTTCAATGTTTGACCCAAACTTTTTCCATAGTGACTTTATTTTCCTATATGGAGGGAGTACAAGTACTAACATAAATACTTGTTCCTAAATGCTACTTTTTTTGGCGTGACGCTGGCGACGCTCAGACACGCCGCTCCTCCGCACACCCTCGCTCGACGCACGGCTGCCCACTTGCCTTATCTGCATAGCCACCTCCATTCATGAGCTTGTGCCGCACATGTCGTCTTTCACCTCCCTCCCTCTCCCTCCCTCTCTCTCGCCCGCAGCGCCCGTGACCTCCTTCTCGTTGCGCTCTCTCCCCGACGGCGACCTCCTCCGGTGAGCCCACTGCCCCATCGCCTCCCAATGCTGCTCCCCTCCGCTTCTCCGCGCTCCCCGTGCCCGCTCCTCCCCCCTCTCCGTGTCCGCTCCCCACCACCTCCTCGCGCCGGCCATGGCGGATTCGGCAGATCCAACATTGGCCATGGCAGATCGGGCCCCAGCCATGGCGGATCAGATGGATCTGGCCCTAGCCATGGCAGCTCCGAGGAGTTGCTGTCGGCCCTGGGCAGTGATGGCGTCCCGACATGACCATCTCTCTGGTCAGCGGACACTGATTATTGTCACAACTAGCGGATTCCTCGAGCCCCGAACCTGCTAAGCCTGACATTTGTCTAACCTCCTGGTTGGTGGCAGAGCGGAGCGCGAGGAGCACCTTCCTAGAGCTGGAGGGCTTCCGGGTTGCAGTGCTGCAGCGGTTCCGCCGAGTCTTCGCCCACGCTGCCCCCATCTTCTTTGAGCACGGCATCGCCATCGAGGCCTTGCAAGGTCCCCATGCCTAGTTTTTCTCTACTTGTGTCATTGTTTAATTAAGCAGCAGGTTCCTCTATGTATCTGTGATTCTACAAGGTGGATAGAACTTTTCACCAGGGTACGCCACTAATTTTGCATTTCTGATGGCAACTTTTGCATGACTGATTCACTGATTGCTAAACTCTTCTTGAATGCTAGTTTTTGTAGAGAAGTTGAGATAGATTTTAGCAGAGCAATATAATGAACTAGCACACCTGTTGCAAACACCTAAATGTGCAGAGAATAAAGGCAAATATGCACTTTAGTACTAGTGGGTACTTTGAAGATGCTGCAAATTAGCATCTACAATTTATTTTTGTTTCAAACCTAACGTAATGAAAATTGGAATACTAGTTCCATAACATTGGACAGCTAAAAGTCATAATTTCAAATAACTAATTGCATTGAACAAATATGTGTGTATTGGTTCACGCACAGGGGAATGGATTTTTTAGTGCTGATTAAGGAGCTTCTCTGTAACAAGAGCATCAACATCTGTCGGTGTTTGACCACCGATAGCCCGTCACGGGTTCCCGTAGCAGTTGATTCGGACCTCGGCGAACGACTAGAACTTCGGCGGTTTCACGCAAAGAGACACACGGTTTATCCCTGGTTCGAGCCCTCGTCGCCGAGTAAAAGCTCTACTCCGGTCGGCCTTGGCCTTTTGCGTTGGATTGATGTCTGATCGTGTATTGTTCGTCTATTACAAAAGAGGGTGCTCTGGCTCCTTTTTATAAGAGAAAAAGAGCCAGAGCTATGGTTTCTAATCCTAGTCGGATCCATAAGAAGTGTTCTGTTCTGATTACAGAGGTTACTTTTCTATTTGCCTAACTAGGATGATCTCTGTTCTATTCGGATCCGTCCTTCTTGCTCTTGTCCTGACGGGATCCGCGCTGGTGAGTAGCCGTCTATGTCCCGTATCGACAAGCCCCCGAGCATTTCGAAGTAGAACTCGGGGAGCGCCTTGCTTCTGGAGTGATGCTTCGAAGTGGTCTAGCTGAAGAATTGTTCTCTTTCGTGCACCGTAGGTGCACTCATTGAGTGTAGCCCCCGAGCCTCTTGTAAGTATTTGGAGGATCTTGAGAAAAAAAAAAAAAGTTGAGGGTGTATGCCCCTGTAGCCCCCGAGCCTTCGTCTGAGTTGTTTTTTGTCAGAAAAGAAGTCGGGCGATGGCTTTTGGTTGACGTGCGCCCATAGGCGCACTCATTGAGTGTAGCCCCCGAGCCTCTTGCTTTTTGGAACAAAGAGCTGGAGGGTCTGAGTAGTATGATGGCTTTGAAATTGTAGCCCCTGAGCTTGAATTCTTTTCCTCAAAAAGTAGTCGGGTGGTGGCTTTTTTGATCGACGTGCGCTCATTGGCGCACTCAATGAGTGTAGCCCCCGAGCCTCTTGCTTTTTGGAACAAAGAGCTGGAGGGTCCAGAGTAGCATGATGGCTTTGAAATTGTAGCCCCCGAGCTTTTTCCGAGTTCTTCCTTAGCTGCAGCTCCCGAGCTTTTTCCGAGTTCTTCTTTAGCTGCAGCCCCCGAGCTTTTTCCGAGTTCTTCTGTGTAGGAAACGGACAACGGCTCGTGACTTTGCTTTTACTGTCCTTTATGTCTGCTTTTTTATGGTTGGGCGTTGGCGGTGGTGGTATAAAGACTTTTTCTTGTGCTAGGATATGCCCGGAATATACTCTTCATTTGCTCTCTTTACTGCCTTCTTTTATTGTCCTTGTCAATGCTTCTCTGAATTGGTGAGCTTGGTCCATGTACACCGATCTTGGCCTATAAATTGCACTTCCCTTTCGGTTGTTTTCAGAGTCTTGTAGTATGCTTCTTCCTGTTTTTGTGACAATGATAGTTTGCGAGGTTGAACAGCCCCCGGGCTTCTTTCTTGTTTTTTCAGTATGGTTCATTTAGTGGGTAGAAGAATTCTTGAGATAGGGATTAGAGGCAGACTAATCCCGGAGTAGCATTGTGATTGGAGGCTCGTTCTGGTAGGTAGAAGAAGTCTTGAGATGTGCCCTATCTTTGTGTCATTTTGCACTCTTAGTTCTTCTTTTCCACTACGCGGACATATGCTCTGCGTGGGAAGGTTGCCGAGCCGCACGGTCTTCTAGGCTGTGCGGTGTAGATCGACCACCCAACGACGATAGCTGGAGCTCTCTTGTTCACATGGGGTTCGACCCGACTTATTTTTGGAGAGGCCCGATGTGATGCTTGATCGGTCGGTGCTCCTTTTGGCAATCTTGAATGCACCTTTGTGTTGGTGTATCAAGGTTGCTTTGGATCTCGCTTTCGGCTCATTACGCCTTAGAGGTAGTATGGGTCTGTAACGAGAGGACGGTTTTGGATTCTGCGTAATTGTTTTCTATGGCAGAATTCCACTTTGGGTTCCTTGTAATTATTGCTTTGGATTTCTTCTGAATTCGATGGGTCTTGTAAGACTTGTAACCTTGTATCTGTAATATTGAAGAATATTTGTTCCTACAATGATCCGAGTTGTTTTGTCTGTGTTTATGGTTGTCCGCCGTCGAGCCGACTTGTTTCTGATTGATGTGAAGACTGTATATCTTTTAGTAGACTTGTTTTGGATCAGAAGTTGGCTGGCTTCCTTCGACTGGAGTTGTTGGTGGCCGACTTGTTGTGATAATATTGACAAAGCTATCTTTCTTTGTAACGGCATAGTATTTTACCGTTGGTGGATAATGGGATACGGACCGTTGTCCCGTGATTTGAGGGGTTTCTTGGGCCTTTCATTCTTGCGCCTTGTATCCGTTGGCCTTTTTACCGTTGCCTCTTAAGTGGGCCTTTTAAGACCGGTCTATAAATTAGCTGCGGTTACTGTTCTTCTTCTTCACCTTGCCTTTGCTTCACGAAACCCCTAGCGCCGTAGAAAAAATTCTCCAAATCTTTGCTCTTGCATTGCCGCCACGCATCCTCTTCTTAGTTTAGGTGCTTGATTCGTTGCATGGGAAGGAAGAAGGTGGCCTCCAAGAAGTCGGTAGTTGAGAAGTCTGTTCTTGAGGAGGAGGTCGACGAGCAGCTGAATCCCGAGTTTGCTGCTATGAAGGCCATCGCAAAGAACTTCCCCGCCCCGACTACCCAGGAGAAGCATCTGACCGAGCTGCAGGACTTGGGTATGATCCAGCCCAAGGAATTCTCCGGTTGGGTTGCGCCTGGTGAGCATCGTGTCCCTGTTCCCCGCCCAGGGGAGATTGTGCTTTTTGTTTCTTTTATTCGTGCCGGGCTTTGTTTGCCGGCTTGTTCCTTCCTCCACCGTTTTCTTCGCTTCTTTTCCATCTCTCTTCATGATCTTACCCCGAATGGGGTTCTTCATCTTTTCTTTTTTATCCATTTTTGTGAGACTTTCCTTGGCATTCCTCCCTCCCTCAATTTATTCCGTTTTTCTTTTCCGTCTCAATCCGCAGCCCCGCAATGATTCCCTCCACACCCTTGGTGGATGTGGGATCCAATTCCGACAAGGGCGTAAGTCGAGCCACTTCTTTGAGTATGATCTTGTTGATTCCGTGAAGGATTGGCGGTCCGAGTTGTTTTATGCTGGTAATCTTGATGGTGGTCTTTGGTGCTCCGGCACTCCAAACCTACTCGGGGGTCCCCTTTGTTTCTAATGATCGGTGGGGGAGAGAGCAGCTCACTTCTGCCGAGTTGTCTCTTCTTGAACCTCTTTTCAATAGGATTAGGTACTTGAAGCAAGAATGGCTTGTCGGTTTTGCTATTGTGGCAAGTTACCTCCGTCGCCGAGTGCAACCTTTGAAGGCGCGTGAGAACTTTGGCTTTGAGTACTCGGGCGCCGAGGATCCCTCTCGTATGGTGGCCACGACCGAGTTGTCAGATGAGGAGATGCTTGTTCGTCTCCAGAAGATTTTGAAAGGCGCGTCGGTGGTCCCAATGATTGGTTTCGAGTACTCTGCTGATAATCCTCCCCCTGCTGTGAGTATTTCTTCTTACTTGTATCTGTATTTTCGAGTTCTTTTTGACAAAGATTGACTAGTTTCTTGTCTTTTTTGAAGCCTTTTGGCAGGGATTTTAACGTTGATGCCTCCCTTTATGTTGATGGGGAAATTACTCCTCTTCCTGCTCCTCCGACTGATCTTGGTCGTCAGGTAATTGAAGACCGAGTTGTTTTACCTGGTATTTCTTTGATGGAGCCTTCTCTTGGTATGTTCCTTATCGGTAGGTGGCCCTTCCTCGAGCTACTCGTGCGGTGCTAAGAGACTTCTTTGCGGGAGATTCTTCTTCTTGGCGGCTCGTAAAAGCAGGCGCGTTCTTCTCTTTCTCCTCAGCCATCAGGTAACCTTTTGATAGGTGAGAGGTTGTTTGGTTTTACTTTTGCTCGCTCTTTTTTGGAAAGTAGTCTTGATTCTTCTCTTTGGTAGGCGGTGTATTTCTTTCTTTTTTTTGACGATGAGGGTGAGGATGTTGATGATTCTCCTCTTCTTCGTCGGTAAGTGTTGTCTTCTTGGTTTTGGTGTGTATACTTTTTTGCTCTTTTAACTTTGACTCTGGCTCCCTGTAGCCCCGGTCGACTTCTTCTCAACCTCGGTTTTGGGACCCTTCTTAGGGTCCTGCTCCTTCGTCTGTAGGGTTGTTGGTGGATCTGGGAGCAGGTCATGCCTCCTCCACCACCTCGGCCTCGTATTGCTTTTCCGTCGTCCTTCTAAGTAAGTTTTTCTTCTTTCGACTTCTTTTTTATTTTCTTGCATTATTTGTCTTTGACTTTTTGGTTTTTGTAGGTTATCTGCTGCTTTGTTTCTTACGCTCCGGCCGACTCGAGAAGGCGGAGAGTGTTGGTGTGGTGGGTCGGGTGCCTTTGCTTGACCCCAATCCTCTTGTGGAGTCTACCCTTATGGTGACTTCTTCTTCTGCTTCTTTGGGACTTCTTCACTCTTGGCTGCTCAAGCGGTTGTGGCGACTTCTTGGGGAGGCGGACAAGTTGCCATTTGCCCAACCCCTAACTTCTCCTCATCCTAGGGTTGGGTGTTCTCCTCCTTTGTCTCCTTTTTACCCTCCTTGGAATTACTGTCCGTGATTTGAAGGCGATGCGGGATGCGGAAGAAGACTTCAATCCGAGTTCTCGCCTTAACAAGCTTGAGGCTGAATTCAAGTCTTTTCTTGAACAATTCAGGTAGGATGACTTGTTTGCTTTATTTCTGTCTTGTCTTTTTCTTATCCTTCTTCTTCTTTTATGTGCGGGAGTATGTCGGTGATTTCGACCTCTTTTTTTTTGGCTCGTCGAGTCTCAAAAGAAGTTGTTGGATGAGTTGGCTTCTCTGCGGCGGGCGCTTGATGAGAAGCGTCAAGGGCGTCAATCCTCGAGAGGCTGCTTTGAGAGCTCAAGTGGTTCTTTGCCGTTGAATCGAGAAGAAGGCTTCTCGAGATCTTCAAGGTACTTGTGAATGTTTTTTGTTGTGTATAATTCTGTTATTGCTTTTTTTTTTTCGACTTCTTTCTGTTTCCCTTTGCAGCTTTGAAGAAAAAGTACTCGGAGGAGGAGACCGAGGCTTTGAAGCTTGAAGTAAAAACCTTTCGCAATGAATCGGAGAAGGTAAAGGAGGATCTTTGAAGAAACTTTAGCCCGGGCTCTACTGATTAGGCGTGGTGCTTGATCGAGATCTTTTTGCAGGCTAAGGCATCAATTGAAGACTTGTACGCTCGTCGAAGGTTTCGGATGACGGGTAGTCAGCCTTGCTGAGCTACGTGCAAGGGCTTGCCACTATCTTTGAGGAGGCACGAAGATCCGGGGTCGACGACTGGGTTCAGTTCCTTCCTCGGCCCGACCGAAGCGGACCATCAATTTTGCCAAGGATGCAAAGTGTTGCTTGGCGTTCGGTGTTTTGGCTCGCATCCGAGTGGTTGATCCCAACTTTCCTCTTGGTAGAGTGATGGATGGGACCCATACTCCACGAGGATGAACAAGCACTCGCAGAAGTCCGAAGCTGCTGTCCGCCCTTAGCTCGGGGAGTTTCATCGATCTTGTAGAGATTACGCCCGGTGCGTCTTTGATGATGGTGATGATCATCGGTAGTGAACTTCTTTATTGTAATAAAACTTTGATGCCTTTTCGGATAATAAAAATAATTTTCTTTCTTGAATCTTGGTCAAATATCTTGTTCTTTGTCCTTTGAATATTTTCTTTGCATCTGTCATATTCTTTTTGGTGTTGTGAATCCATCTAAGAATAATTAATGTTGTAGTCATTTTTAATGATTAGTTCGGACCGTAGGCCCTCATCCGAGTTCTTTCTCTCAAGAAGTTGGGATAGGTCGAGCTCTCTTTTGGCTCTCATCTAGTCACGAAAAAGGAGCTAGGATAGGGCGAGTGTTGACTTCTTTTAGCCTTACTCTCATCGGTGTTGTGAAAACAACCCGGAATAGTTGGGCTCGAGACTAGGTTGTAGCCATTTTGCACTTCAACAAATAATTCGGACCGTAGGCCCTCATCCGAGTTCTTTTTTTATCTAGAAGTCGGGACAGGTCGAGCTTTCTTTTTGCTCTCATCTAGTCACGAAAAGGAGCTAGGATAGGCCGAGTGTTGACTTCTTTAGCCGTACTCTCATCGGTGTTGTGAAAACAACCGGGGGGTCGGCATTTTTTGCTCTCATCGGGGTTTGCAGGGGGGGTCGGCGATTTTTGCTCTCATCGGGGTTTGCCACGGGGCTCGATTTTTTGCTCTCATCGGGGTTTGCAGGGGGGTCGAGCATTTTTGCTCTCATCGGGGTTTGCAGGGGGTCGGGCTTTTTGCTCTCATCGGGGTTTGACCGGGAGGTTGAGTGCTTTTTGGACCGTAGGTCCTTATTTGAGTTCCGTATTCTTTAGAAGTCGGGATGCGGTTGCGGAAAGAGGATTTGGGATCTTTCTAATCTTCTTTGTTGAAGGAAGTAGTACATGTCTAGGCGTAAAATCATCGTAATTGAGAGATGTGCCATGAATTTTTTATTGGGGCTCCATCTTCGTCATCGAGTTCGTAGGATCTGGTCCTGTTACTTTTGTTACTATGAAGGGACCTTCCCATGAAATTTGAGTAGTTTGTGTCTTCCATCGGTTTTTGTATTTTCACGAGAACTAGATCGCCGGCTTGTAAGGTTCTTGTTTGAACGCTTTTTTTGTCGTAATATCTTCTCAGTCCTTGCATGTATCTTGCTGATTGTAGTGTTGCATTGACTCGACTTCTTCTAAGCTGTCGATTTCTAGTCTTCGGTTTCTTTACGCTTCACCTTCGTTATATTGCTCAATTTTGGGGATGTCCATATTAGGTCTGGCTGGTAATACGGCTTTCGATCCGTATACCAAGAAGAAAGGTGAGTAGCCGGTTGCTCGCTTATCCGAGTTCTTAGTCCCCAAACTACTTTGGGTAGTTCATCTATCCATTTTGCTCCGTAATCTTTGAGGTCTTCATATAGTCTTGGTTTCAATCCGGCCAAGATGAGGCCGTTTGCTCTTTCTACTTGACCGTTTGCTTAAGGGTGAGCTCTGCGATGCATAATCAATGCTGAATCCAGATCTTGAGCCCACTTTTTGAATTCATTGGTCGTGAAAGGTGATCCTAGGTCCGTAATTATCTGTTTGGCATCCTAAATCGTGCATAATTTCTTGGATGAACTCTTGTGCTTTGGCTGAGCTGTATTTTACTAATGGCTTGTATTCTATCCACTTGGTGAACTTGTCGATGGCCACGAATATGTATTCAAACCCTCCTTTGGATTTTTTAAGTGGTCCGACTTGATCAAGCCCACAAGCATGAGAACGGCCATCTTTGGTGGGATGCATATTAGATTGTGATTTGGAACGTGTGCTTGTCTTGCAAACATTTGACAGTTTTTGCAGTATTTGACTAGTTCTTCGGCGTCTTTTTAATCTTTGTTGGCCAATAGAATCTGATCGAAAAAGCTTTTTTCCGACTAGTGTCTTTGAAGATGCATGATTTCCGCAGCACCCGAGTGCATTTCTAGTAATATTTCTTTCCCCTCTGTTGTTGGTACGTATTTCAATAATACGCCTGCGATGATCTTTGTTCTTTTATAAAGATTATCTCCTACTAAGACGTAGTTTTTTCTTCTTCTTATTACCCGAGTTGCTTCTCGCTTTATCTCCGGTAACTTCTTTTCCTTGATGTAGTCTATGAATACTTGCATCCATGTTGAGTTGTGCAGGCTTTGATCATTAGAATTTGCTCTTGTTCTGTCTTCTTCTTCTCGTCTTCTTTTTTTCTTCCGACTTGATAGATGGTTTGTTTAATTCTTTTATAAAAACTCCAGCGGGTACTTTTTTGCCCTATCGAGCCTAGTTTGGCTAACACATCATTTTGCAACGTTTGAATCTCGTAATATGTGATGTATTTCTAAACCTTAAAAATTTTTCTCAAGCTTTTCGATTTCTGCGCAATAGGCATCCATGTTTTCCTTGGTGCAATCTCATTCCTTATTGACTTGGTTGATTACTCTTGCTGAATCTCCGTAGACTAGTAATCTTTTGATTCCAAGTGATGTTGCAACTTGTAGGCCATGGATGAGTGCTTCGTACTACGCTTCATTGTTGGTAGCTTGCCATAAAATTTGTAGAACATATCTGAGTTGTTTTCCATCGGGTGCGATAAGTAGTACTCCTGCTCCTGCCCCTCCTAGTTTTAGAGATCCATCGAAGTACATTTTCCAATGGTCTAGGATGACGTTTGGAGTAGGTTGTTGTATTTCGGTCCATTCCGCAATGAAGTCGGACAATGCTTGAGATTTGATTGCTTTTCTTGGTGCAAATTCTATTTTGAGTGCTCCGAGTTCAAGCGCCCATTTTGAAATTCGATCTGTTGAGTCTCGGTTCCTTAGGATGTCTCCAGTGGAAAATCATTACGACGACTACTTTATGATCTTCAAAATAATGCGAGCTTCCTTGAGGTTATAAGTATTGCGTAGAGTAGTTTCTGCACGTGAGGATATCTCACTTTTGATATTGTGAGTACTTCACTTATGTAGTATACTGGCCTTTGTACTTTGTAGATGTGTGCTTGTTCTTCTCTTTCGACCACAATAGCTGTGCTAACCACTGAAGTAGTTGCAGTAATGTAGAGCATGAGGTCTTCATCTTTCTTTGGTGGTACTAATACTGGAGATGTGCTGATGTATGTTTTTAGCTTGTCGAAGGCTTCTTGTGCTTCTTCGTTCCAGGTAAATTTGTCTGTTTTCTTTAGTAATTTGAAAAAAGGTAAGCCTTTTTCCCCCAGCCTGGAGATGAATCTGTTGAGTGCTGCCATGCAACTTGTTAGTTTCTGTAGATCCTTGATATCTGTTGGTGGGCCCATGTCGGTTATTGCCTTGATTTGTTTTGTGCTTGCTTCTATTCCTCTTTGGCTGACTAGAAATCCGAGTAGTTGTCCACGATGATACGCCAAATACATATTTGTTGGGGTTGAGTTTCCACTTCCATCTTTTGAGATTGTTGAAAGTTTGTTGTAGATCTTCAATCGAGAGAATCGGGTTCTTTGTTTTGACGACTACGTCATCCACATATGCTTCCGCGTTCTTTCCAATTTGATCTCCCAAACAAGTCCGGATTGCTCTTTGGTATGTTGCTCCTGCATTTTTGAGTCCAAAAGACATTGTTTTGTAACAATAAGCGCCAAAAAGGTGTAATGAAAGAAGTTTTGCTTTGGTCTTCTTCTTTTTAGTGCAATTTGGTGATATCCCGAGTAGCAATCTAGAAAGGATAATAGAGCTGATCCCTATTTGTTGAATCCACTATCGATCAATTCTTGGTAATCCGAAAGGGTCCTTTGGACAATGTTTGTTAAGGTCCGTGTAGTCGACACACATACGCCATTCATCGTGTTCTTTTTGTGTACGAGAACAGAATTTACCAACCGATGCGGGTGTAAGATTTCTTTAATGAACCCTGCCGCTAGTAGTCGGGCTATTTCTTTTTTTTATTGCTTCCTTCTTGTCCGGTGGTGAAAAAACGTCGTAGTCTTTGTTTGATCGGTTTTGCTCCTTTGTTGACTTCAATTTTGTGCTCAGCCAACTCCCTTGTGACTCAGGGCATATCTGCTGGTTTTCAGGGCAAATATATCCTTGTTGTCCCGTAAGAAGTTGGTGAGCGCGAGTTCCTATTTGATAGGTTGGTGTGCGCTGATTGTGGCGGTCTTTGATGGATCTGTTCCTAGATCAATCTTTTTGGTGCCCTCTCCTTCATTTGTGGTGAGTGTACTTTGTTTTTGGCTGGTATCTCTAGTTCTTACGTTCTTATTTACGCTCTTGCCGAGTTGATTTCACCTTGTACTTTTGAGGATATTTGTATTGCTTGTACATCGCATTCGTAGGCTCTTTTTTAGGTCTCCTCTAAGAGAGAGTACTCCGTGTGGTCCTGGCATCTTGAGTAGTAGATATGGATAGTGTGGTATAGCCAAGAATTTTGCTAGTGCTGGTCTTCCTAATATCGCATGATATGATGATTCAAAATCTGCAACTTCAAATTTGATGAGTTACGTCACGTAATTTGTGGGAGTTCCAAATGTTCTTTGGAAGTGTAATCGTCCAAGAGGCATAGCTGGTCTCCCGGGTACTATCCCATAAAAAGGTACGCTTGTAGGTGTGATCATTTTTAAGAATTCTGTTCCCATTTTCTTGGGGGGGTGTGCAAATATGATGTTGAGTCCTGCCCCCCCCATCGATGAGTACTTTGGTTCTTGTTATGGCGGCAATTGTTGGTCCGAGTACTAATGGATATAGCCCTGCGTTCCCAACACTTGTCCATTGGTCTTCCCGTGAGAATTGAATTAGATATTGTGACCAGTTTAAATATCTGGGTATTGCTGGCTCTGCTGCCATAATTGTTCGCCAAGCAAGCTTGTCTTCTTGTTTGCTCCTAGAACCGGGTACTCGAGAATATTACGATCTTTGTTGCTCTTGGATTTTGAAAACCGTTATCGGTTGTGTTGTCTTCTTCTTTTTTCTCTTTATTCTCTTCCTTGTCTTGTTTGTCCTTTCTCATATATTTTTCTTGAAAGATACGACACTCTCCCATTGGGTGGATTCTGTTGGATGATAGATGCATTTCATATTTTCGAGGTCTTCAAATCTTCTTCTTTGGGTAGAATTTCTTTCTTTCGGTGGATGCCACCATGTTGTCGAATATCTCTTTTTGTTGTGGAATTCTTGTCATTTGTCTTGAATGTTCCATCTTCTTGAGTTGTCTTGATACCTTGAGTTATCCTGGTATCTCGAGTTGTCTTGATAACCCGAATTGTTTTGGTTGTTCCATCTTGTGTTGTTTTGATCGTTCGGGTTGTTTCTTACATGCGTGTTGTTTCTCCTTTCTGAGTTGTTTCTGTTGTCTGGAAATCTTTCTCTTGTCTTTTCTTCTGCTGTAATCATCTTTTCAACTGTTCTTTTGAACTCCTTGTTTGTCCGAGGGTTTTCTTTGCAGAAATCGTGAAACATCCATCTTACTTTTAAGCCGTATGAAAATGCTTCTATTACTTCTCTCTCGGTGATGTCATGTACTTGTGCTCGAGTTCTCCAAATCTTCTATAGAAGTCTCTCGAGGCTTTCTCCCGGATTTTGCTTTAAACCTTTCAACTCGGCTTGCGTTATTGGGTGGATCGGTATCCGCAAAATTTTCGCAAAAGGCTTTTTGGAGGTCGCCCCATGCTTTAATAGATCCAGGTCATAACTTATCGAACCACTAGAGTGGTAATGTTTCCAGGGCCATTGGAAAAAATAAGGTTTTTATATCATCATCACCTCGGCTAGTTCTATAGATTGAGAATAAATCCTAAACCATTGCATTGGCTCGGTCTTGCCATCATATTTTGAATGGTTGAATGGTTTGAATTTGTGAGGTAGTTTGATTTGTGAGTAGTCTTCCGTGAAGCAAGGAAATCTGTCGGTACTTTTTTTCTCGGTGCGTAGTCGGAATCGCTTTGGTTGTCGTATCTTGAAATAATCTGTGGGGACTTCTGGGTGGTGTCGGAGATCTTCCCCTGTTTTCCCCTGTTTTTTCTGTCCAATCGTGATGAGGTTGAGCTCTTCTCTCATGATTTGGAGTTGATAATCTTTCAAAAGCGGAAATCCTCCGAGTTCTTTGACTTGTCTGTTCAGATGGTATGTGTCGGGGAGGTACTCGGTCGTCTTGTATCCTTTGCGCGGTATCCCTGAGTAGACTTCTAAGCCTGGCTTGTTCTTCACTTGGTCGTTGTATGGCGTCGATTTCATTGATTAATTCTTGTATCTTGTTAATAGGATCAAGCCTTGTCCTTGCCGTAGTTCGTCTTTCTTCGGCTTCTTTTTCAGCTCTTTTTTGATTGTACTCGGCTAGCTCTTCTTCATATTTGCGCCATGCTTCTCTTCGTTCATGAACTCGGTTCCTTCTTCCTCCTTTTTTCTTGTTTCTTCTTTCTCTTGCTGCTTTCTGGCTGTCAGTCTCTCCTTCTCTTGTGACGGAATTTGCTGGAATATCAGCTTCTGATTCTTCTGAAGATCTGTAGTCGGGTTGGACTGGTGGTACTAGAGGTTGCCTTATCATGAAGACTTCTTCGTGCGTATTGGATGGATGGTCGAGTTCTTCTCCTTCTAGAGGTTTACCGTATTGAAAAGGAAGGAAGGTAGAGTACTTATCTTGTTTGAAGATGTCCCATTGGTCGAGGTCGTAAGATTCCATTGCTTTCTGAGTGATATTCTGATATATTCGTGCTAAGTTGTTGAAACCGTAGTGAAAAGAACTCGGCTTGTCTTGTATATTTGGGTTTTCAGCTTCTTCTGTGAGCTTGAGTCTTGAAAAAATTTCTTGTATCTTCGGCTCGGGTTTACGAAGTAGTCGACCGTGGAGAATTCCTTGTTCGTCTACTTCGCAGACCCAGCTTCCGAAAACGAAGGTTGATCCCGCTGAAAAAATCATCATGTGTAGGTCCGCCGAGCCTTTGACGTTGATTTCGCCGAAAGCCCCTACCTGGCGCGCCAGCTGTCGGTGTTTGACCACCGATAGCCTGCCACGGGGTTCCCGTAGCAGTTGATTCGGACCTCGGCGAACGACTAGAACCCAGCGGTTTCACGCAAGAGACACACGATTTATCCTGGTTCAAACCCTCGTCGTCGAGTAAAAGCTCTACTCCAGTCGGCCTTGGCCTTTTGCGTTGGATTGATGTCTGATCGTGTATTGTTCGTCTGTTACAAAAGAGGGTGCTCTGGCTCCTTTTTATAAGAGAAAAAGAGCCAGAGCTATGGTTTTTAATCCTAGTCGGATCCATAGGAAGTGTTCTGTTCTGATTACAGAGGTTACTTTTCTATTTGCCTAACTAGGATGATCTCTGTTCTATTCGGATCCGTCCTTCTTGCTCTTGTCCTGACGGGATCCGCGCTGGTGAGTAGCCGTCTATGTCCCGTATCGACAATATCACTACTTTTTGTTCTGTTATCTTGATCCTAGAGAATAATAATGGCTTGACATTTGGACTATGTTTGCCAATGTAGAGCACCCCATGTACTTCCCTGAGAAGCATTATTTAGTTTCTTGTAGTTTCATAATGTTCTCCTTTCTCATTCCAGCATTTCAAATAACCTCTATCATCCCGAGCAAGTACAACTATCAAGGCCCAGCGGTGCCTGTGACTAGCAGAACAACCTGCCTGTGCTCAGATCCTACATCTATTATGCCTACAATGACTACTACTAGAAGTGGCCAGCACCGCCACCACCTGCTCCTTCAATGGCACCGTCACCACCACTGTCAATGACCAATGTAATAATTTATTTATAGCAACTCATCAGATCCTTTCTTTTATTTTCTTTTTGCATCAAGAGATCAAGAGTTTAACACCTTCGTGTGACTGCTCATTCATTTCAGGTTCAGGTTCCTGCGTTTTCACAAGGTGAGCACAGTTTATTTTCAAGCTACAATTTCTGCATGCACCCATCCTCTTTTGTGGCAACCTGACATGATCTCATTTTATTGACATGTGTTATTTAGTTAGAGATGAGAAACTATTCTACGGCATTTGTTTAACTTTGGTGGATTTGTGCAAGCTCTTTGACAATGATCTTAGTAAGATAAAGCTTGCTAATGTCTCTGAGTCTTATGTTTGCTTTATATAGAGCTTACTAAGTACATTGCTTGAGTAATTTCGTTATTCCTGCTTTTTTAGGGGCTGGAAAGGAGGTGGAGGTGAGCACAAAGCAGAATCAGTTTGAGCAACTCCTTGATCTGGCATCCGGGGTGGGAACAGAGTCCTCCCTGTTGTTTATTCCTTCTATTCTGCATTTTGTTTGTGTTACTGTGCATATGTAGGTTGGGTTAAAGGGGTGATAACATTGCCTTTGTTAGTGAGCCACATCTCCCTTTTATCAATTTTGATGATATACAGTTTCCCTCACTGCACAGACTGTCATGCAGCATATATGTGTGTTTCCTCACTGAATCTGTTTGTGATAGAACTTTAGAAATGTTTTATCCTGACTGCTATGGGTGTTTGAATGTATATCAGATAACATATCAAATAATTTTGCTTTACCAAACTTTTATAGATTTCTAAGCCATACAAATATTGCAAGAATATTGTTTTAATGCATTTTGTGATTTTTAACGCATTTTGTGAATTGTCATGCTTCTTTTTTTTTTGGTGCTGCCTTTTTTTTTGTCTTTTTTTCCTGGCAACAAACAATAGCTTGCCCACACTGAGTTTTAATATATTTAGGAATTGTTTAGTTCATACATATGGCCAGCTGCTGGCCTCGTTAGTTTGTAGTTTCATCTATTATTCTTTCACTGTGATTCTGTATAGAAGCAATTCTTCTTGCAGGACGAAGTAGTTTTTCATGTTTCTTTTAGTATTTTTTGCTAATTGTTAAGGCAATTCTGCTGCTATTTTTTTATACTTCCATGTAGCAGGATGACCTAGCTAGGATAGAGGTCTCATGTGCATTTTGGCCTTCACAAAACCATGTAGACCAAGTGGGTAACTCACAATGATAATGAAGCGAAGGATTTAAAAGGGAAGCTGAACATATGATAGATAAAACCTTTAAAACACTTTTTTAATATTTTTCTACAATTATAGGTAAAGGCTAATACATGGACTACCAATGACAACTGGATCAGTTAGCGTTCTAGTTGAGATACCACTAATTGATGTGACTACATGTGTTTTCAAAATACATAAATCACCAAAACCATTTTGTATTGTGTGTCTGAGCTTATCTTATGATGTTGCTGATTTCAGTATTCCACATACCATTTTTGTTCCTAATTTATGCACTCACTTTTATTATTCTAATCCATGGCCTAAGCCATTTGATGTAGTTATGAGCTAGTTAATACAGGGAATGAATCCGTATCATATTCTGATATTTGTGCATTATGGAATAATACTAGATTTAGTAGGGCAAATAATACAGTTTTGCATAATACAATCCTAGCAATCTTCTGTGGCAATATTCTGACAGCCACCTAAGATCAGCATTTGAAGCCTCCATCAGATTAGTTTAGCATATAGTTCCACCATTAGGCAATGAATCCATGTAACAAGCTCCCCTTCACTTCGTCTCATTTATCACCTTTTTACCTTTCTTGTTATGTGCTTTGCCAGATCCCTTTTTGTCACTGTTGCGGCGAACATGATGATGGGAGCGTCTATGACTCTGATGTCCTGCCACATTAGGTTGCTCCTTTTTATGTCTGGCTCCTCTACGATGTTGTAGCGCCCCTCCACTTCACGTCCCCTAGAGGCAGTCTTGCTTAACCCACTGCTCCACCTTTTTTGTCATCAGCCTAGAGGCCTACAACACCGTTTCTATTTTAAGGCTGAGTTTCCTGCTGCTATTTTTGGTATTCATTATTATTGCTTTATCAAGTACACTGTTTTGCCTAATTAAGAACCTATTATTGCCTAATGCTTAGCAGCACTATTGCCCAACATAGAGGAAAAAGGCAGGAAAAGTGGGCAGATTGTTCATTAGTCCACATACACATTAGGAAGTACAACATGTGTCTTATCTTATGTGAACACACCATCTAACTGTGGTCAAGGTGGCTATCAACACGCCAGAATACGCTAGTCACCAGAATACCGATCAATGTGCAGAAGTTACAATTCTTGTATTTTTGTGTTTCGTATATTGGCATTGACTAATGTGATTTAGTAGCAATTCATTTTCTTACCTAGGAGTCTACTAGATATGGTGTATGTTATAGGTGACTACAAGTGATTGGTCAGTTTGTTATCCATGAGTCTACTAGATATGGTGCAGCACACTATACTTGCTTTTTGAAAATACATAAATTGCCTATTTAGAAAGACATTGTTTCCTAAGGAATGAAACTTAAATTTCCTAAGAAAATATAGCTGGTGACTACTCTATGCTCTAAGTAACTTTAATCATGTGCAGGTGACTAGGGGAAGCCTGAGATTTTATTTTCTCGAGTTGGGAAGTGCAGATTGGGAATGGAGGTGCTTACTAATGTAGGTGACATATTATTGTTCACAGATCATTGTCTTTTTCTGTTTTTATAATGTTATGATATCCTTTCTATTCAACCATCGAATTAGTTTGCCTTTTGCACACAAACTAGTTCTTGATATCATCACCCTGCCTTTGTTTGATATGTATTTTTGCTAATAAACCAGGGCTGTGTGGGGCTGTGGGTTGTGAATGAACACAGGCACTATACTTACTTTTTTTTCAAAATACAAAAATTGCTTAGTTAGGAAGACATTGTTGCCTAATGAATAACAATTAAATTGCCTTGGAATATTTTGCTAACATGTGAAATAGAGCTATGAATATTTTTACACAACACAGGTTTGTTTTTCAAGTGCAGCAAAGATGTTTGTCATATTTATGATGCAGTGTGTGTGCATGCAAGATCTACTAGCGGAAGCCAACACACAGTGTATGTGTTTATTCGTAAGCAATTTACTTATTGTGCCTTAGCAATTTTTGAACTGTAGCTTAGCAATTTAGTAATGTGGCTTAACAACTTTTTTACTGTATGGCTGCATGTAGTAGAAATATGTTTTTTTATCTTGCTTGCTGCGATCTGTGTTGTACCTCCCCTAGTGCAGAGCTAGCTAAGCTAACTACCCTCCTGTCCAACTAGTCTCCATGCCCACAAACCTACCAATTTTAGTAATATATGGTGCAAACTAGTGTTGTATGTCAATATTGGGTCACATACAACTACTACCAATGCAAAAAACAAATGTATTCTTAGGTAATAATGTTGTTCTCATTAGGCAATATATCATTATGAAGTAGGAAAAATAATGTACTCTATTGACCAATTTATTGAGCATCTATTTTTTATGTGTCACATAGAATAGCAGCATTCCTACATATCCAAAAGCAAGGATTTTTGTAGCGATATTTTGCTTATTCATTTAGCCTACTACATGTTCTCTAGTTAACACTTTCTTTTTTGCTGTTACATAGCAGGTCATCCTGTACAGTCATCAATGTTTTCAGCGGGGGAATGTGAAAAATGATGTGTAGCAATTAGCTATAGTAAGCAGGTTGTAAGTAATATAAAGAATTTCAGTTGATTCTAGTTGCTATGTGTAGACCAACTGTTCATATTGTATTTGAAAATATTAAGCAGAGAAGCAAATCTTATGTGCAATCATTATTATTTAGCTTTTTCTGTGGTTCTAATAATATATGTAGTTCGAAGATGTCAAATGCATTGATGCGAAAATCAAAGCCTTTTTTTGTGCAGGCCATGGTGTTATTTTATTTCAAAATTACATAAAAAATCAATCTTATCAAAGATGGTAAATTAGGAAGCCGTAGTGTCTAAAAGACCGTTAGTCTCCCACTTTTGGTGGCAAAAATTCTCTTCTCACGTGCTCTGGGAAGCACCGGGATCAAATTTCCCAAAATAGAGTGTGCAGTCTGATGGTGGTTTTCCTGCACGTGCATGCCGTAGTAAAGTCCATACTTGTTTGGGATATTTTTTAGATGAAGAAAATGAATTCGACTTCTGTCTTGTAAACATGAGAATTTTAGACCAATTATTTTTTACACAAAAGAAACAAAAACAAAAGAGTTTATTACCGCAAAACTTATCAGGAAAAAGGTCCATTGTGTGTGTGTGTGTCTAGGTGCTCATTCTTTCAGTTGCAAGTCTGCCGAGCATGCAGAGCAAAGAACACAAGCTTCACTGGCCTTGATCTCCATCAGCACACAATCCTTCCTCAAATCCATTGGCAGCCCCATAAGAACTCTGAACCGGCGGCCACTATCATCGTAGGCAAGAATACGGTAGGCTTTCAGCATATCATCACGATCCAAGCCAGGTATCTCTTGAAGCGCCGCCAAGATGTCCGCTGACTCCGGTGAAGCTTCCTGCATAATCCTTGTGTTCGTCAAATTGGGCATAGCTTCTGCTTGTGCAGCTGGACCTGGTAGTACTGGCTGGCCGCTTCTTGCTTTAGAGTTGAAGTATTTCGAGATCCTGCTGGGAAGGAGATGTTCCCGACTGCTGCACCTCCATTCATTGGGGTCCGGGTAGCGAAAGACCGATCCAATTGTCTTGCTCTTCATATCGATCATGATCCGCCACATCGTCTCGTCGCCATCTTTTTCATGATGTCTCTCGCACACCACGAAGCAGATAGCATCGGTCTCGTCCATGCTCACGACGGGGTAGTCCAGCTCGACACGCGGGAGGCCCTTGTACCCATCGAGGGCCCAGAGCTGTGTGGCGTCGAGAGTGCCATCCATTGCCCATACCATGTCGTCCATCCTCAGCGTCCAGGTGTGGACGGTGTAGGCATGCTCAGAATCACGGCAGTAGGATTTGCCCGCGCCACCGCAGCAGCAGCGGGGAAAGACGTTAACGAACTTTATCGTGCTGCCGTCGCCGGTGACACACACGTTCCGGTACGCTGGATGGCAGAAATTGGGATCCTCAGGGAGCGGCACGTATCGCAGGCTGGGGCTGTCATCGAACAGGTCGTCGGAGAAGAGGAGGCCGTGCGCCAAGGAAACCCAGCAAAGCATCTGGTCGCCGACGGGGATAACGATGCTGGTTCGCCATGAGGACGCCAGGTCCACACACTCACTGCCGTCGGCGTAGCGGCTGATCGCAGGCCGCTTGACGCACCACTCGCCGGAGCCGGACCGGAGCAGGTGGAGCGCGGCCTCCGTGCGCATCTTGCGGCGATCACCCTCCGCCTCCATCACATACTCCATCTTGAGCTCCGCCACCAAGAAATCGCCATCGCCGCGGCGCAGAACGCCGGTGCTGTCCCTATCCAGGTACTGACACCTGCGAGGTTTCCCTAGGTAGTAACACTCGGGATGCCGCTTGTCTTCTTCATAGGTTATGGAGTGCGGCGCGAGCAGCGACAGCGACGGCGGCCGCGTCGCCCGCGCTGTAGACGAAGTGGTCAGTTGACTCCTTGTCGGAGACGGAGAACGCGTAGGGGTTCTGGATCCCAGCCACCTGGACGACCACGGAGTCGCCGTGTGCCGCGAGGACCAGGGCGTAGATCGCCTTGACGCCGGCAGGAAGTTGGACGCATACGCGCGATCCCTCCGGGGGCGCCGCGAGGCAGAGCGAGACGTTGATGGGATAGCCGATGGTGGTGCGGCAGCTCGCCAGTGTGTTCGTGTCGGCAATGGAGGAGGAGCAGCCCTGGACCTCCCGGCGGCAGGAGCGCTCCAACACTACCCACGGAGGGTAGGCCGCCGCTGCCATTGGCCGTGTTTTGAGCGATGGGTCCTCGATTCTTTTTTTCTTTCTTTTTTTTATAGGGTTCGTGACGTTACTGATGATGAGTCCGGCAGATGGTTTGTATTGCGGCGCGGCGGCCTGCTACTAAGATGTTTTGGAAAAGAGTCGCCCTAGCGCCCGGACGTCCGGACATGCACACGTATCCGGACGCCCGCGCAGCTTGCCCCCTTCCGCCTCTGACCCGTGCTCATCCGCCTCACCCCACACGCGCAATCCGCCTCGGCGCCCCCACCCCATGTGGGCACTCCCGCCCCCTGTCTTTGTGCCGGCTGGACTTTCCCCAAACCCGCTCCCCACTCTCCGCACGGACAGCACTCGAGAGCCGGGACCGCATGCCCCAATCGAGCACACACACCTTGTCTGCCGCCCCCTAGTGCTGCTTGCGCACCGTTCGCCTGCCCACCGGCTCACCTCCCCCACCCCAACTGAACAACACAGCACTTTAGAAAACACATTCAAAAAACAGATGAAACATTTGTAACATGCAGTTGCAACATGTGTGTGGAACGCATGAAACATACAAATAAAACACTTACAGCTTGCAATATGAAACAACTTGCTGCAACATAAGAATTGGAAAAACAACTGAAACATCTGGCACATCATCCAGATAAAAAACAACTGCAACGCACATCGTGAAACTGATGAAACATTTCGAACAAACGGTTGCAACATCTGCAAAATTCGCCGATCAGCTTTTGCAACATCAAGATGGAATAAATGAAACATACACCGGAAACGTCTGAAACAAAACAAAACAAAACATACATACGTAACATAGGATTAGGGGCTAAGGCCGGTGGATTTCCATCCATCAGGGTGGAGCCGATGACTAGCAGCGACGAGCACCACCAGTGCCAGCACCGATGACGCAAGACAAGCCCCCACCGCAACCTGCATCACCACCGGACTTGCAGCTTGACGGGGCGAGCGCACCAGCAGTAGCGACGCATGTGAGCGCCGCCAGCATCGGCCCTTTGCTCAGCAGGCGCGGGGGGAGGAGGCGCGGGCGACAGAACGAGCGACGGTGCCGGATGCGAAGCGCGGCAGCAGCGAGAGGCAGAGTGGAGGTGCGCGCGACGGGACAAGCGAGCGGCGCTAGATGGGGCGCGCGGTAGCAGCGAGATGTGGAGTGGTGTGTGCGGCGTCCGTGAATAAAGGACGACACTGCGGTGGGGAAGAGGTAAGGTTGGTGGAGTGGGCGGTGGGAGTCACGGGCGAGCAGGCGGTGGGAGTCACGGGCGGGCTGGCGGTGGGACGAGCAAATGTGCCTGCGCCACGTCCGGAACGGACAAACGTCCTAATCCCATCTTTACCGTTTGGAAAATTACCTTCTATGTATATTTTTTTTTTGTAGAATGAGATTTTAGAAACCGTCGAAAAAAACCAACAAGTAACAAGTATTCTTCAAGAAAAATACGTTAGTTTACCAGGCATGAATTTTTATGGAACTATTTCGATCACGAAGCCTTTGTGTCCTATGAGAACATCTCCAACAGTTTCTTACCTGGCAAATCTTATATTTTGCCAAATTCTAAAAAGTTAATGATATACTTAAGGCGTCCGTCGTTTTCTGGCTTTCGGGCGTGGCGTGCGCATGTTGGCTGACTCCGCCGCCCCCTACTGCCACGTCTGCTCGCCTAAATAAAAAATAGCAAAATCAATTCCTCGCTTCCTCATCTCGCTTCGACTACTATGCCCGCTCTTTCTCTCTATCATCTCACTGCCCCAGAAATCAGAGAGGTTCCTGCCATTGCTCGCTCCCTTCATCCTCGCCGCTCACTCTTCCTTCCCTACCGCTCACTCTTTCTTCCTCGCCGCATCGCACCCAGGAACAGCTTGCGCAGCCTACATGCAGCGTTACACTCTCCCACACAACTCCACAGGCCACTAGCGCAGCTGCACGGTGCAGCTCGCGCCACCCGCACCCAGCATCGCGCCGTCGCCTGCAGCCGCGCGGCTGTAGCTCATACCGTCACCCGCAGCTCCACTGGTCACCAGCAGCCGCGTGGATGTAGCCCGTGCCGTCGCCCGCAGCTCCGCTGGCTACCAGCGCCGCCGCGCACCCTGCGCCCGTCCTAGTTGCCTGCGCCACTTGCTTTGTCGCCGTCCGTCCGTCCTTCCCCCATCTCCGTCACGCACGCCTCAGGTCTTCCTGGTCGAGCCAACACATCCACGAGTATAGGGTGGTGGCGCTGGTGGTGCTTGCGCGTCGTGGCTCACCATTGGCTCCCACCTCGACAGCCAGATTTGACCTGCTCCGTTCTTCCCTTTGCACATGTATATTTCAAGTGTTTCAGGCATTTTTGATGTATGTTGCAGTTGTTTGATTTTGATGTTGCAAAAGTAGATCGTGAGATATTGTATATGTTGCAAGTGTTTCAAATGCATGTTGCATGTATTTATTGGAAATGTCTAATCTGTTTCCAGGCATATGTTGCAATCATTTTTTATCTAGATGTTGCATATGTTTCACACATATGTTGTAATTATATGTTTTCAAATATTTTAGTTGTATTAGTGTTATATTGCATCAAATGGTTTCATATTGCAAGTGTCTTTTGTGAATGTTTTATCGGTTCTACATGCATGTTGCAAGTACATATTTCAAATATTTCATCTTTTGTTTTGCATGATGCAAATGTTTTATGTTCGGGAAGGGTGCCAGGGGCCGGCAAACGGGGCATGGCGTGCTCGGGAGGTGGGCGGCGGAGGGGATGCTACAGCCGAGGCATGTGGGGTGGGGTGCAAGTTCGTCCTCAACCACTAGCTCGTCCCTGCCTGAGTGCCACCCGTGCTGAGAGAGAGGTGGGGGTTAGGGTAAGGACCAGCGGGAGAAAAGATAGGTCGGAGTGCATGCGTGAGGCAGAAAAGAAAGCGGGGGAGCGAAGCGTATACAGACGAGGGTGTTTTGCGTGGGCATCCGGACGCGCGCATCGATCCGGACGTCCGGGCGCTAGGAACACTAATTCTAAAAAGATATGTCAAGTAAAAAAAGAGCATATTCAACAGTTTTCTATATTTTTACAAGGCAGTGTCTACCTACTATAAGAAATCGGTTCTTTACCGAAAGTGTAATTTTTTGTACACTTGGCAAAGAATTTATTTGCTGAGAGTTGCATGGAAAAACACTCACAAAAAAAAAAGAACACTTTCGGCAACAAAAAATCTTTGCCGAGTGTTTTTTTACGCTTCAGCAACAAAGCTCTTTGCCGAGTGTTTTTTTGCTCTTGGCAAACAAATTCTTTGCCGAGTGTCAGAAAAACACCCAGCAAAGAGCTTCTGCCGAGTGTTTTTTATTTGGCACTCGACAAAGAAATAAATTTTGCTATTTTGATGTGGTAAATTAATTCAAATGAAAAGGTTTTGAACTACAAAGTTATATAACTTCTCAAGACCTACAACTTCTATTTTGACAATTTCTTCATTTGAGAAAGAGATAGTAATATTGTTCACAAAATCTACATCTGCCTCATATAGTTTCTTATAATTAAAAGAGATATATATAAGATTTGTGAACAATGTTTCTATCATTATGTCGGATAAACAAATGGCCAAAACGGAAGATGTATGAGAGTTTTCTTCTACATAGAACACATATTGAGACTATACATAAATGCTCAACACACATTGAAGAGACCTAACTCCTCTATCCATGGAGGCATCCAAAAGCCGATTTTATAAGCAGAAGCAAATGGTGGTATTTGAGTCTAACGGTGAAGGATTAATCAATCTAAATGTTAGGTCGATCCAATATCACTATCAGCTTGTGGCTTAAGCCTACAAGGATATATCACTACCAAGTCGTAGCGACCTAACAATGATATGGCCCTATCGGGTGGTGTTTTTGAGCCAGCAATGATCACTATACCACAAAGCCGCATCACCGTCTGACATGGGACGCTAAAACTTATCTTTATCGATGGATGATCCGTCGCTAAAGATAATTCACAAACCATCTACCACTAACTCCCCATCTACTGATGGATATTCATATTTACAGTGATAGATGTTTTCACTGCTAGGTGAATAGTTTCTCCTGAATTTTCTTGATCATAGACTTACCACCAGCAGTGATGAGTAGTTACTGCTGGCTCGGTGATGCTCTAGTAGTAATTGTGTTTTGTGGTGTAGTGCGTGTAGCGCGATAAGCACTAGGACAGGCGTTCGTTCGTCCACTTCAGGTAGGAAGGTACTAATTTTAAGGGGAAAGCTAGTTTGATATAAGGCATCGGAGAAATGTGGTATAGGTTGATGGCTGGATACCGCCAATTCGGAAATTTGCCTAGTACCATTTCTCCAATTTTTTATAGAGAGAACAAGAGGGAAATATCTTTTGACTAAATTGAACCGTATTCACGAAAATTTCAGCAAACAAACATACGCCTCCATACACCAATGCAGCATGTAGTTTGCCATAAAATTCTAGCATATGTTGCATTTATAGTTTAACTACTTTGCGATTACTAACAAGAAGTTGATCAACCCCAAGCTATCACTATTGGTAGCGTGAAAAGGGTACTACAAGCAAAAAAGATTAGCAACCAAAGCTGAACAACACAATATTCTATCCGAACCATTTTTACCTCAAAAAGTATTATTCTATCTAAGAAAACATAAGAAGCAAAGGAAAATGACCAATTACTGTATTATTACACAAAAAAAGAACAAAAACAACAGAGTTTAACTCAAGGCTTATTAGGTCATAAAAGGAAGTAAAAAAAGTTCATTGTTGCGCTCATTCTATTAATTGCAAGTCAGCCGAGCATGCAGAGCACAGAACACAAGCTTCACTGGCCTTGATCTCCACAGCACATAATCCTTCCTCAAATCCATTGGCAGACCCATAAGAACTCTGAACCGGCGGCCACTATTGTCGTGGGCAAGAATACTATAGGCTCTCAGCATATCATAACGATCCAAGCTAGGTATCTCTTGAAGCACGGCCAAGATCGCCGCCTCCGGTGAAGCTGCCTGCACGGTGTTGATTGCGTGCTGCTTATCATCAACAATCCTTCTGTTCGTCAAATTTATTAGCATAGCTTCTGGTTTAGAGTTGAAGTATCTGGAGATCCTGCTGGGCAAGGGACGGAGGCTCCTCCGTCCTTCAGGGTAGCGAAAGACGGATCGCAGCGTCTTGCTCTTCATATCGACCATGATCCGCCACGTCGTCAGGTCGCCAAATTTTTCACGATGTTTCTCGCAGACCTCGAAGCAGATGGCATGGGGTTCGTCCATGCTCACGACGGGGTTGTCCAACTCGACGCGCGGGATGCCCTTATAGCCATCGAGGGACCAGAGCTGGGTGGCGTCGAGCCTGCCGTCCATCGCCCACGTCATGTCGTCCATCCTCAGCGTCCAGGTCTGGACGGCGTAGGCATGGCGAGAAGCACGGCACTTGGATTCGCCGGCGCCACCGCAGCAGCAGCGGGGAAAGGCGTTAACGAACTTTATCGTGCCGCCGCCGTCGGCCGTGACACTGCCACACACGTTCCGCATCAGGCCAAAACAGGGAGCCTCGGGGAGCGGGACGTGCCACAGGCTGGGGCTCTCATCGAACACGTCGTCGGAGAAGAGGAGGCCGCGATACAAGTCGACCCAGCAGAGCATCTGGTCGCCGACGGGGATTACCGTGTGGTTTTCCCACCAGGACGCCAGGTCCACACACTCACCGCCATCGGCGTTGCGGCTGATCATCACGGGCCGCTTGGCGCACCACTCGCCGGAGCCGGACCGGAGCAGGTGCAGCGCGGCGTACTTGCGCACCTTATCCATCTGGAGCTCCGCCACCATGAAATCGCCCTCGCCACGGCACAGGAGGCCGGTGCTAGCACTGTCCAGGTGGTTACCCTTGGGACGGCGCTGGTCTTCTTCACAGGTGAAGTGCGGCGCGAGCAGCGACAGCGACGGCGGCCGCGGGGGTTCGGCGGCCGCGTCGCCCGCGCTGTAGACGAAGTGGTCAGTTGACATGGTGCCCAACATGTCCCCGCGGGGGTTCTTGATCTTGCTCCCCACCTCGACGACCATGGAGTCGCCGTGTGCCGCGAGGACTGCACCGTGATATGTATAGGACACCCCGACGCCGGCGGGAAGGTGGACGCATACGTGCGACCCCTCCGGCGGCGCCGCGAGGCGGAGCGAGACGTTGATGGGATAGCCGCTGGACGTGCGGCTGCTCACCAGTGTGTTCGTGTCAGCAATGGAGGAGGAGCAGCCCTCGACATCGCAATTGCAGCAGAAGTGCTCCAACATTACCCATGGAGGGTAGGCCGCCGCCGCCGCCATCGGCCGTGGGTTGAGAGATGGGTTCTGTTTAATGGTGTGAGACGACCGTGGTTTTTGCGGTACGCAGCGCTTGTTTTGCTGTTCTCTCGGTTTCGATCACGAAACACAATCTCCGTCCGGCCGGTTACAAGGCAGATGCTAAGGCTATCCGCACTAAATTTTATCCAAATATATCAATATGAGATCTTGTTTTGAAGGATTATTGAAACTAATTTAATGGTGTAATCGGAATTTAATTTGGATTTTTAGTTTGTGAGTTAAAACATTTTTTATGACTTGAAAAAGTGGGGCCAGTTGCTACATGCCACACCTCTTTCTCCTCTCTCTCCTGACACATGTTGTCTGTGGCTGTATAGGACGTCCGGTAGTGCGTCTAATTTGGCGGACGCCGAACAAACACCGGACCTGGTACAGGACCCGCTGCAGGCATTTTTATCCCGTACAGGCTCCTGGAGGATGCAGTGCAGGACAGCAGTGCTGATAGCCTAAGATGACCAAACGGGCCATGTATGATGGGCTGGCCTGGCCTGGCCTGGCCCAGGCATAGGGTCCATACTCCATAGTGACAGCACCGGCACAAGGCGTCTAGAGCCATATCACGGGCGAAAGTGACGTGTCAGAAAAATAAGTTAAAAAAAAAAATCTACTTTTTCTCCTCTAACTTCTACTAATTCCTACGTAATGTCATTTTTTATTTTTGAACTTCATGTTTGACCATCCGTCTTATTTAAAATATTTATATAAATAATGAAATAAATTAACTAATATTCAAGTATCTTTGTTGATAAAAGAAGTCATAATAAAATAAATTATATTTATACAAAAAATTTGAATAAGATGAATGATCAAACAAGATGTCACGAAGTTCAAGGTGACAAACTCAATGAGACGGAGGGAGTATAGGTTATCGGCAATGAGCAGTGTCATCACAGAGTTGAAGCTGCTTATGCGCGAGGATTTAATTATTTATAATATAAAACTTTGTAACCTAAAAAAAACCGCGCATGTAACCATGTAGCCCATACTTTGGCTACAATTGGTAGCAAATATCCTAGTGGCCATATGACCACTTGGGATGAGGTGCCCCAGGAGGTGGTGGCCTTGATGACTGGCGATTTAGTCGAATTTGATGAGTAAGGAAAGTCCGAAAGTTCAAAAGAACTCAGTTTTTTCTCTTTGAACTCTAAAATCTGATAAACAACTTCCCTCAACTTTTCAAACTATGCGCTTTACCTTCTAGGAGTGGTTTCGACGGTGGTTTTACTACAGTGGCAGTGGTTTTTTCTTTTTCTTTTTTATTTGTTTTGGCTGAATTTTTGAAAAATTATAATAAATCAAAAAAATTATAAAATAGAAAATCTAATTTTGTTGGACTCCACATAAAATAGATCTACATAGTGAATATATAATATAGAATGCTTTTGTACAATGTTTTTGCTAGTTTTTTTTATTTATTTTGGCTAAATATTTGAAAAATAGATAAATTATAAAAACTATAAAATAAAAAGTCTAATTTTGTTGGACGCCACGTGAATGTGGTATACATATATGCCAAGCTCATACTCTAACTACCCCACCAAGCCGCCGCACGCATGACATAGCTTCGCACAGCAATGGCAACGTAGTAGTGTAGCTGCGCGACGTGTGGGGAGCGGTAGCACGGCTCTGCCGCTGTGGTGCCGACGGCGGACAGCCACGGGCCTGGTGGGCTATCATGCCCATTGGCACGGCATGACACGGCTAAGTGCTGGTAAGGCCTGGGCCAAAAGTTAGGCACGGTGGCCTGGCACGGACGACACGACTTGTCACTGTGCTCAATAGTATCATGCTTGTTTAGTGTTATCATGCCCAATAGTATTGTGCTTGTTTAGGGCGCGTTTGGTTGCCCACATCCCCTCCGGCCAGGCCAATCGCATGCAGGCCTAGCTGGTTTGGTTGTCTGGATGTGCTACTGGGATAGGCCGAGCTCATGCAAGAGTCCTCCGAGCATGGCCCAAAGAAAACGTGGGAACTGACCATATCTAGTGAGCCAGGCTCACGCCGTGCAAGATTAAGGGCTTGATTGGTTGGCTACCAAAATTTGCCACGCCATAGATTTGGCAAGCCATGATTTTGGCTAGTAATTGGTTGGCTACCAAATTTACCAACTACTCACATTTGGTTTGCTTGCAAAAAACTTTGGCAACTTTTTTGCCCAAGATTTGGCTTGCGAAATCCTTGGTAGGGCAAATTTTGGTTGCCAACCAATCAGGCTCTAACATAGCTAATGATGTTATTAGCACATAATTAATGAATATTAAGTAATTTTAAAACAAATTAAGATTGTATAAGGTAAATTAAATTTTATTATGATGTAACACCATAAGTAATTAATATTTTGGTATTTATTTTGACACATTTGTATTACATGATTATACCCATACAAGCTACCAAACAACGTATCTTTGCGAACCATGCTATTTGTATGCAAGAAACCAAACAAAAAAACATGCATATGTTCAACCTGGCTGGGACAAGCCAGATCCATAGATATGAACATTAATTGAAAAGAAAACTATCAAACATTAATTAGGAAATGACATCGACATAAGTGATACATATCTATTATGGATTATTTTTTTTGACATGAATGATACACATCTACTCCCTTCGTATAGAAAAAAAAGAAGTCGTTTTAGATAAAGTTTGGATCAAACATTGAGAACATAAATCATGAATAATTTTTAAGTTGTAGAGTTTAAAAATATGAAAACCATATTAATATTTTTTTTTTTTTGAAAAATGCTTTCATAAAAGTATAAATATATCACTTTGTGATGAGTATGTTTACAAAAAATATAAGATCAAAGTTATTTGGAGACCATGTCACTGTCCAAAATGACTTTTAAATTCTATACGGAGAGGGTATTATGGGTTATCCTTTAAATAAAATTTCAAATCTATAATTTATTTTATAGTGATTGTGGGCCATGGCATCATAATATAAGTTAATGCTGGCACTAATATGGCAATAATGTCCCACTAAGATATAAGCTTGTATCAAATAAAAATACAATGTTAATAGAAATTGTTTTTTCTCCCATTTCAAAGCACAAAAGCGTTAATAGATATATAGTCGCCTTCATTTTCATACTATCCATTATTGCTAAATTTCAAGCTCCATGATGCCTCTCGGTTTTTCACATGATAATCTTCATCGGGGATTATAGACATATATTTATTTACACAAGATTAAACAATAAGTTATTGGTTGTAAAAACTTTCATTTTAGAGAAAGGCCAATGATTTAAAGACCCATAATATTATACATTGTTTATATATGAGAAAGAAAAAACCAAACGGACCTAGAAGAATGGACTAAGAAAAAGTTGAATCCAAAACCAAGTGAGAAAACACCAAGAAAATAAGAAACATAAACCCAAAAGGGATAGATAAAAAAGGGATTTGCTAAATTTTAGGTGTCTGAATTTTAGTTTTGTTTCATACAACAGTTATTGTATATATTTTTACTAAAATTGTAACGACGAGACCTGCTGACTTCTAGAAGGTTAGCTTTGAGATTCGTGCAAGTCCTTCAGCGACAGAGGCATCAAGAAGCTCATTTCTTTTACTAAAATTATAGTTTTAGTCTGTTGCAATTTCTATAGACACAATATGTATTTTTTTTTTCATTTTGAGAATAAAAATCCCGTTAGACAAAACTACAAGCATGACAAAATCTTATATGAGTTGGTACAAAGACAATTCAACAATGTATAATTATTTTCTATAGTTACTTAGTTAGACAAAGACAAAAATTTGATATGTTATAACACAGTGCAAAGACAATTAACAAATCACAAAAGTGACAATTTACACGTCTAAAAAAAGTGCCATTTTACTTGTAATAATTGGTAGTACAAGAGTGTTGCCTAGAATCATATTACGATTCAGACACCTGAAATATAGGAGAAATAAAAAAAGAGCAAAAAAAGCAACCAGAAATATATGAAAAAAAAAAAAAAAAAAAAAGAAAGAAAAGTGAACATAGACGACACAGGAAACCAAAAAAGGACGGCAAAAAAAAAAAAAAGAAACGCGAACACGCAAGATACGGAGGCTGCAACTACAAATTCAGGTACACATGCAACCTGATTTGGCGACTGTATTCATGAAATTTGGGCAATACGCCTCCGTACACCAAATGTAGCATGTGGTTTGCCATAGAATCCTAATTAACATATGTTGCATTTAATAACTACTTTTGTGTTTACAAACAAGAAGTCGATAGGCTATTGATAGGGTGAAAAATGGTACAACCAGTTGATAATTGGCGGGAACAAAATTGATTTGGCTACAAGGAAAATATTTTGCTTCCAAAGCTGAACAGCACAATATTCCATCCGAACCAATTATACCTCAAAAAAATATATTCTAGCTATAGAAAAAAAAATATAGGAAGCACAAGGACCAAACAAAAACAGCAGAGTTTTGCTCAAGACTTATTAGGCCAAAAAGGAATCTCTCTAGCGCTCATTCTTTTAGTTGCAAGTCAGCCGAGCATGCAGAGCACAAAACACACGCTTCACTAGCCTTGATCTCCATGAGCACACAATCCTTCCTCAAATCCATTGGCAGCCCCATAAGGGATCTGAACCGGCGGCCACTATCGTCGTGGGTAAGAATGCGATAGGCCTTCAGCAAATCATCACGATCCAAGCCAGGTATCTCTTGAAGTGCGGCCAAAATGGCCGCCTCCGGTGAAGCTGCCTGCATAGTGTCGATTGCTTGCAGCTTATTGTTAACCCTTAAGCTCATCAAATTATTTACCATAGATTCTTCTTGTGCAGCTGGACCTGGTGGCTGGCCGCTGCTTCGTTTAGAGTTGAAGTATCTGGAGACCCTGCTGGGAAGGAGATGATCCCAACTACTGCACCTCCAATCCTTAGGGCCCGGGTAGCGAAAGACCGATCCAATCGTCTTGCTCTTCATATCGACCATGATCTGCCACATCGTCTCATCGCCGTGTTTTACATGATGATTCTCGCACACCACGAAGCAGATGGCATTGGGTTCGTCCATGCTCACGACCGGGTTGTCCAGCTCGACGCGTGGGAGGCCCTTGTAGGCGTCGAGGGACCAGAGCTGGGTTGCGTCGAGCCTGCCGTCCATTGCCCAGGTCATGTCGTCCATCCTCAGCGTCCAGGTGTGGACGGTGTAGGCATGGCGAGAAGCACGGCACATGGATTCGCCGGTGCCACCGCAGCAGCAGCGGGGAAAGATGTTAACGAACTTTATCGTGCTGCCGTCGCCGGTGATACACACGTTCCGGAACGATGGATGACGGAAATTGGGATCCAAGGGAAGCGGCACGTACCGCAGGCTGGGGTTGTCGTCGAACACGTCGTCGGAGAAGAGGAGGCCGCGCTCCAAGTCGACCCAGCAAAGCGTCTGGTCACCGATGGGGATAACGATCCTGTTCCGCCATGAGGACGCCAGGTTCTCACAGTCGATGCCGTCGGCGTAGCGGCTGATTGCAGGCCGCTTGACGCACCACTCGGCGGAGCCGGAACGGAGCAGGTGGAACGCGGCCTCCTTGCGCATCTTGCCCGGATGCCCCTCCATCACACACTCCATCTTGAGCTCCGCCACCAAGAAATCGCCGTCGCCACGGCGCAGGAGGCCCGTGCTCTCCCTATCCAGGGAGTGACACTGGCGAAGACTCCCCAGGTGGTGACACTCGGGATGAAGCTCGTCTTCTTCGTAGGTGATGGAGTGCGGCGCGAGCAGCGACAGCGACGGCGGCCGCGGGGTTCGGCGGCCGCGTCGCCGGCGCTGTAGACGAAGTGGTCAGTCGGGTCGCTGTCGAAGAACGCGGCGGGGTTCTCGATCCCAACCACCTGGACGACCACGGAGTCGCCGTGTGCCGCGAGGACCCGGGCGTAGCACTCCACGACGGCGCCGGCGGGAAGTTGGACGCATACGCGGGACCCCTCGGGCGGCGCCGCGAGGCAGAGCGAGACGTTGATGGGATGGCCGCTGGTGGTGCGGCCGCTCGCCGTCGTGTTCATGTCGGCAATGGAGGAGGAGCAGCCCAGGACCTCCCGCTCGCAGGAGTGCTCCAACACTACCCACGGAGGGTAGGCCGCCGCCACCATCCGCCGTGGGTTGAGAGATGGCTTCTCGTGATTTTTTTTTTTTTTTTTTTTTTTTTGATAGGGCTTCGTGATGTTACTGATGAAGAGTCTGGATTGTTTTGCTGTGCGGCAGGCTGATTGCTACCAAGAAAATCTAGCGCCAGTACTCCGGCTTCTAATCACGTTACTAGCGGTAACAAGGATCTCTCTTCGTTAGACGACACCCAAGCCAAAAAGTAAGAACACGGGAGACATAAACTTATGGTGAAGCTGATAAAGAGGCAAGCGTTTCTCTCCCCTGATTTTGGTCCGGCCCTCCCCTAGCTAACTCTTCTTCTAAGATGAATGAAATCAATAAAACCACCACTTATCTCTTACTTAGTTTGGAATTGCAAAATTTTATTAGTATCACACATGTACATAAACTAGCGTTCTTCTTTTCTAAGCTTCCTTACATAATATCTAGACAATAGTCACCTAATAAATCGAGTCGATCTCTCCTCAATTTTCCATATGGTACAAATCATATACTGCAGATAGTATTTTTATGGGCCTTAGTATTTAATTGAAACATGGTTGAGATAAGCCCAGATATTATGGCTCACGACAGGGCAAAGACCAATTTAAAACATGCTTAAGATTCGATATCCGTATTTGTTTTAGCGTACCTAATAATAAAAAGGCAAAACTTTCAGCTATTTTTTTTCCAAAAGTAATTAAGCTCGCTAGCGTGCAGCTGTTCGTCCCGTGCTAGTGTGGCAACAGCTGTTTGTCTGCATGGGCTCGCCACCGTGGCCAACACTGTGCTGCTGCTCGCGCCTAGAAGCCACCCATCGAGCTTGGCACTGGCAACTCGCGCCACAAGCTCTGCCGTGTGCAGCTCCCTGTGCCGGCGCGGTCGCAGCTGACCAAGCTCGGCATCGGCGAGACCATGGCGGCGAGCTACTCCCTTGGGTCGGGGAAGCCGATGACCGAGCTCCGCAATCCGCACCGGTCAGGGGTCACGTTGCCGCGCCGAGGCAAGTGAGCACGTGCTGTCGGTCGCGCCGTCAGATCCCAATGCGCCCCTCCACGCCGCGGAAGCAGCTGCGTGACATGCCGGGGCCGGTCGCGGTCGCGCGCGGACGTACAGGTGACAGGTGTGCCGTGCAGCCATCAACCATGAAGGTCGACCTCGCTGTGCTGGCGTTCGTCATCGTCACCGCCGTGCCGTTCCTCCATGCCGTCGGGGGGGCTGTTACGTTCGCGCGCGTGCGTGGCTAGCTGCAAGCGCCAGAGGCGTGCGTCGTTGCCGTCCGTGCGTGCGTGTAGGGCGAGGAGAGGACCAGGCCACTGCCGTTCGCGGTGGGCGCGATGCCGACGTGCGGCGACGTCGCCTAGGGCGAGTCGGTGCCCAGCATCACACGGCCAGTCAGCGGCGGCGGCCTCACGACGGGATGAGCGGAAGATGACGAACTAATTATTGTGTCTATGCGATTTTATGGATAACCTCCGCTAATCTTATATTTTAATCAATCAAGTATTATCTCAATATACAAGTACAGATTTGGACGAATACGGTCCAAATAAAGTTCAAGGATTAGAATGACACGCTTTCTAACTTGGAGAACCGGAGTGACACAAACACACCCACACAAGTTCGAGGACCGGCCATAAACTTTACTCTAAAAAAAATTCAATACCCATGATGAGAACACCTTTCAAACTATTTTAGAAAATTATAATGAGTATAATTGTAATGACACTAAATTCTTATTAGTGTGCCACGTAGTTGTGTATGGAAGAGAAACATACGCATTCTAGATTCGAAGATGAGGTACGAAGAAAGGTGAGGTGATCATTTCAGTCGAATCTATCCCTAATAATAAAACACCAAAATTTCTCCCTCTTTTTTCGTCATTATTTTTTGGTCTGGTCTAATCACTAGATGGTTCGGATTATCCACTTAAGCTTCCACGTCTTTCGTTATTTGCTGCCGAAATACGTACAGAATTGACATCGAACCAAACACGGAATTTGCCTTTGCGTCCGTCCTCACGTCGGCCCATCACCAGGCTCGGCTCGTGGTTGGGACGGGCTCAGTTTGCTTTTGTTTTTTTTTCTTTATTTTTGCCTTTATTTTTTGCACTTGGGCGGTGGTTGGGACGGCTCAGTTTTTTTTCCCGTTTAACACTTTTCTTTTTTTGTCTTTTAGTATCTTCTTTTCTTACATAACCATCGAAGATAAATAATAAATGCAATATTATATTTTATATTATGAGTATTTAAACTCTTAGTCCTATTAAGTTTTAGTTTAGTTTTGATTAGCAAAAAGTTAAGAAAACCATAAAATAAAATCTTCAAACCCTTATTTGTACCTAATATCAAAGAGCTCAAATTTTAATAGTATTTTACTTGACAATAGAGAGTATGCCCCCCTTTTTTTTACTTGATCCGTACTTATAACTCACATTCCATATGAGTTAGAATACCTTACGCTTAGCTATGATGGGTAAAAAATCAAATTCCGATATGTATTAATTAGATCATGGCATCCATATCTCTCATTTTACTTGACAGTGGAGAGTATGTCCTGCTTTGTTTACTTCACCCATATTTATGATCCATCCCATATGAGTTAGAATAGCTTGCATATATCTACGATGGATCAAGAGTCCGATACGTATGGGATCACGACCTCTGTATCTCTCATTTTACTTGACCGTGGAGAGTATGTATGTCCTGCTTTGTTTACTGATCCATCCCATATGAGTTAGAATAGCTTGCGTATATCTACGATGGATAAAGGGTCCGATTCCAATATGTATTGAGTCGCATACACATACATACATATACAAGCTTCTTTTTCTAGAAGCCAAGATCGTTGAGCTCACGAGCAACTCATGAGCTAGCTCGAGTTAGCTTGTTATAGCCAACGAGCTAAAACCTTGGCTCGACTCGGTTCGGCTCGTTATCCTAACGAGCCAAATCGAGTCAATCCGGACCGGCGACGAATTGAGCGAGTTAATGAGCTTCGAGTTTTACGTCTAGGTCACATGACTGCTAGGGTGGGAAACAGAAAAGGATGAGGTGTGAGGAGTCTAAATAGTGAAGACTGAGGAATATACACTATTTTGTATGGGCAAAATGACACAATAGTTGTGTGCCACAGTATATGGCATGCTATTATTTTTAAATGTATGTATATATATTTTTTATTTAAGCTAAACAATTCAAATTTACTTCTCTCTACTTCCATAATGTGGCAATTATTTCAATCAAATGTGGCAATTTATTTAATTAAGTTGTAGCAATAAATTTAAAATACGTCTACAAGAATTTAATTATTTGCTTCGAGCCAACATCACTAGCTATATATTAACATGTGTCCAACTACGACATGGAACAAATTTCACAAATTATTGAAATGCATGATAATCTCTGAGCTATTTTTTGGCCGCATAAGACGTATGTACCGTTGCTTGAAAGTCAACATCAAATGTTGTATATTAGCATATGTCCAACTACGACATGGAACAAAATTCCACAACTAGTTAAAATGCATGATGTTATTATTAAACCTCTAAGCTATAAAGTGGTTTTTTGGCTAGGTAAGATATATGTCCCGTTGCAACGCACGGGCATTTTTCCTAGTTAAATTTATTGTTCTAGATATATTTTCTTCTTCCGTTGCAACGCACGAGCATCTTTGCTAGTTATTTCTTATTTCTGATATCAATTACATCGGGTGCTCCTCTAAATCTATAGCCTAGTATATACTCTCCATATACGGTATGAGAGTTATAATTGTGTATGAGTCCATATCCTTCTAGGACAAGAAAACCTAGAACTTGCTTATACTAGTCCAGACTTTTCCTAAAGTGTTTAGTTTCCTAATACTCCCCCTCAGACCAATACCACGACATATATGATTTATCCAAAAACCCAATGAAAAAAAGAATACAAAACATATACACCGTACTTATATTGCACACATTGCCTCATTAAAAACCTTTAAATGAGAAACCTTTAGATAAAAAGAAAAACATAAAGAAAAAAAGAGTACAATATTTGAATAATCTGCTAGACTATTAATCATTCTGCTAGATGATTTATTTTGTATTCTAGACATAAACAGAAAGTAGAAGCTTAATTAAGTTCCACCTTCTAAGTTCCGTACTTCTCAAAGGCGTCTTAAACCAATACCACGCACACACTTTTCAAAAGGGCTTGTAGGCAAAGTCTTAGTGAACATATCTGCTGATTGTCACATGATTCAGTTGTGATGATGGATTTGATATATATTGTGATGCATATGATATATGTGTGATATATATTCTGTTTGTCATTGTTGGGGGAGGTACTCGACATTCGGCTCCCCCAGACCAAAGTCAACATATTTGCCACCACGGGCGGGCGGAATCGCGGTCAAATCAAGGGGATCAAGAGAAGGGCTTGAATTCGCACGGCGAATTCCAAACCATATAGCGAATAAGGGGGCAACGAGATGCCGGCAAGGCTTACACCGGCGGATTCTCTGCCGACGGGGTAGAGCAAATCCAAGCCCGATCAGGGGTCGGTGAAAGATTTGGCCCACGCATCGTACAGACCAAACAAAATGTGCCTGACAAATCAAATTCCGACAGGGTGAATTGGCCAACAGGGCGAATTGTGAAGCCGACGGCGGTGCCTACGAGGGTCGAATGGTCGACGAGCTAACATGTCAAATTACAGATATGCATTCGCCAACGCTTTGTATGTTTGTAGGCGGCAGATCGAAGGGAGAAAAGATCCCACTTGTCAGCCTCTTGAGTGGCACGACGGACCAGATTGGATTTGGGGAAGGCAGCATCCTAGGAAGGAAGCTTGGGAAAGTATGAAATGACCCCCGATGCGGCAGGCAGCGGCGTGGTGTGGCTTCAGTTACACGACTGGGGGCCTTTTGGCCATTTTGCCTCCTCTCGTATTACCTATAAATATGAGGGGAGAGCCTCCTTTTGGAAGGGAGGATTTTGGGTTGGTCCAGAGCATTTTTGGCCTGCTGCCCAGAGTCTGAAAACGCCAATATCATTCGTCGTTGGTTTGTTGTATACAACGAATATGTTGGTGTAGACCAACAGTCATTATAAAATGCAAAAAATAGAAAAAAGTGTTCTGGGTCACTTTGCCGAGTGTTGCACTCGGCAAAGCGATTTGCCTAGTGCAATGGTCACTGCACTCGGCAAAGCTAGGAACCTGGGCACCTGGTCCATGCTTTGCCGAGTGTAGTAACCATTGCACTCGACAAAGGTGGAAGAATTGCCGAGTGTCTGGTGGGAGGGCACTCGACAAAAATTTTAAAAAAATAAAAATTTAATTACTTTGCCGAGTGTCTGGCGAGAGAGCTCTCAGCAAAGCCACCGTTACCGGCACGGCGCTATGACGGCTCTTTTTTCTTTGCCAATTGCTGGCATGGCACTCACAAAGCCTTCACCGAGTGTCGACAAATAGCTCTCGGCAAAGGCTTCTTTGTTGACCAATTTTTCCCGAAAGTGTCCTTTGCCAAGTGTGGCACTCAAAGAAAGCCTTTGCCGAGTGTTAAAGGAGTTTTGCCGAGTGGCCCGGTAGTGGTACATAAATTTCCTAAAAGAGAATCTAAATCTAAAATCTTTTTTGTGGAGAATCTTGATCCTGCTGAACGCGCACACTTATGTTTCTAGTGATTGCAACTTTTTGTTTCAGAGACCAGAATATTTCCAGTGATCCTCGTCAAGTGGAACTAGCTAAACAGGTCGCCTTTAAATCAGACTAACATTGGGTTTAACGGTGATACATTTTGCAAATATCAAGACTACTAAAAATACTATCATCATTAAGTCAACAAAAAACATATTGCATAGTTATTAAATCATCCATACCAAATTTGGTCTCCGTAGTGCATGCCGTGGTCCAAAAAGTAATGCTAATGTACAAACAAGGACTAACATAAATACTCTCTCCATACTTATAAAACTTAATGCTTTGGATAAGATTTGGGTCAAACATTAAAGGACTAACATTAATAGCTTTTAAAATATTTAGTTTGAAAGGTGAAACTTATATGTACAGATTCACCTTAAACCCCACTTTTATAAAATTAATTTTATTTTTAGTTTTTTATATATTTTTTTAAAAAAAATAATAGATAAAATTAAACTGTGGAGACCGTATTCTTGTCCAAAACATCAAGTTTTATAGGTATATAAAGAGAGTACTTGTTTGGGATATTTTCTTAGATAAAGAAAATGAATTCGGCTTCTGTCTTGTAAACATGATAATTTTAGACCAATTATTTTTACACAAAAGAAACAAAAACAAAAGAGTTTACCGCAAAACTTATCAGGAAAAAGGTCCATTGTGTGTGTGTCTAGGTGCTCATTCTTTCAGTTGCAAGTCAGCCGAGCATGCAGAGCACAGAACACAAGCTTCACTGGCCTTGATCTCCATCAGCACACAATCCTTCCTCAAATCCATTGGCAGCCCCACAAGGGATCTGAACCGGCGGCCACTATCGTCGTGGGTAAGAATGCGATAGGCCTTCAACAAATCATCACGATCCAAGCCAGGTATCGCTTGAAGCTCGGCCAAGATCGCCGCCTCCGGTGAAGCTGCCTGCACGGTGTTGATTGCATGCAGCTTATCACTAATAATAACAATCCTTCTGTTCGTCAAGGTTAGCATAGCTTCTCGTTTAAGGTTGAAGTATCTGGAAACCCTGCTGGGCAAGGGACGGAGCCAGCTCCTCCATCCTTCGGGGTAGCGAAAGACCGATCCAAGTGTCTTGCTCCTCATATTGACCATGATCCTCCACACCGTGTCGTCACCGTCACCATATTTTTCATGGTGTTTCTCGCACACATCGAAGCAGATGGTGTCGGGTTCGTCCATGCTCACGACGGGGTTGTCCAGCTCGACGCGTGGGATGCCCTTGTAGCCGTCGAGGGACCAGAGCTGGGTAGCGTCGAGCCTGCCGTCCATCGCCCACGTCATGTCGTCCATCCTCAGCGTCCAGGTGTGGACGGCGTAGGCATGGTGAGAAGCACGGCAGTTGGATTTGCCGTCGCCGCCGCAGCAGCAACGGGGAAAGACGTTGACGAACTTTATCATGCTGCCGTCGGTGGTGGCAGTGGCACACACGTTTCGGCTTGCTGACCTGTCCAGATAGGGAGCCTCGATCGGGGAGCGGCACGTACCGCAGGCTGGGGCTCTTTTCGAACACGTCGTCGTCGGAGAAGAAGAGGAGGCCGCGTGCCTGGTGCAAGTCCACCCAGCAGAGCATCCGGCGGTCGCCGATGGGGATAACGATGCAGTTTTGCCACGAGGACGCCAGGTCCACACACTCACCGCCGTCGGCGTAGCGGCTGATCACAGGCCGCTTGGCGCACCACTCGCCGGAGCCGGACCGGAGCAGGTGTAGCGACGCGTCCTTGCGCACCTTGTCGTCCTGACTCGTCGGATACCTCTCGTACTCCACCTTGAGCTCCGCCACCAAGAAATCGCCGTCGCCACGGCACAGGAGGCCGGTGCTAGTGCTATCCAGGAAGTTACACTCGGGACGATGCTTGTCTTCATGGGTGATGGAGTGCGGCGGGACCAGAGACAGCGACGGCGTCCGTGGGGGTTCGGCGGCCGCGTCGCCGGCGCTGTAGACGAAGCAGTCGGTTGACTTGGTGGCGAGCAAGTCGCCTCGTTTCTTGACCTCGACCCTCACCTGGATGACCACGGAGTCGGCGTGTGCCGCGAGGACTGCACCGTAGGACACCTCGACGCCGGCGGGAAGCTGGACGCATACGCGCGACCCCTCCGGGGCCACCGCGAGGCGGGGCGAGACGTTGATGGGATGGCCGCTGGTGGTGCGGCAGCTCGCCAGTGTGTTCGTGTCGGCAATGGAGGAGGAGCAGCCCTGGACCAGCTCGCTCGTGCACTCGCGCTCCAGCATTACCCATGGAGGGTACGCCGCCGCCGCCATGGGCGGGGGATATGGGTTTGTTTATGATGTTTACTGGTGCGACCGTGGTTTTCTTTTGCGGTAACAAGATCTTTTGCTATTCTCTCGGTTTGGATCCGGTTACCAGGCGGATGCTACGATGGCCAAACAGGCCGTGCACGATGGGCCGGCCTGAGCATAGGGTCCATATATAGTGCCAGTGCTAGCACGGGGAGGACGATCTAGGGCCATATCTGGGCCTCAGGTTCAGCCTGCCAGCACGCGACACAGTTAATTGGCTGGCGCTGTGGCGGCACAACTATTTTTCACCGTTGGAAGGGCTTCTAGGAGAAGTTACGACGATCATACCATATACATATGTCAAACCCTAACTCTAAGTGCCCCATGCAGCCATCGCACGCACGACATCTCTTGGCATGTGCGGGCAGCCGGGCAACGGTAATGCAGCGGTGCGAAGTACGGCTCTGCCGTTGTGGTGCCGACGGCGGCCTGGCACGGGCCTGGTGGGTTGTCGTGCCCATTGGCATGGCACGGCGTGGCTGATGAGTGCTCGTAAGGCCTAGGCCGAAAATTAGGCATAGTGGTTTGACACGGACGGCATGACTTGTCACGGTGCCCAATAGTATCGTGCTTGTTTAATGTCGTGCCGTATCGGGCTAGCATCTTTTTAGCCATAGCAAACATCTTGGTGCGTGAAAAAGAAAATTAACTCTCAAACCTGAATAGGAAATGCATAGACATAAACGATAAATCTGACAAAATATGATATATGTTAGCACAAAGTCAATTTAATAATTTATAATTATTTTCTATAGTTAGACAAAGACAAATAACAAATCATCTCAAAATCCATATATCTCTATAAGAGAAGTGCAAACAAAAGATAAAAAAGGCAACCAGAAGTATATGGAAAAAAGGAAAAGAGAAGGAAAGCGTAGAAGGCAAGACAAGAGACGGAGGCTGCAACTACAAATTCAGGGATGTAACATGACTTGGCTAACTCGGACTGTATTCATGAAATTTCAGCAAACAAACATAAGCCTCCGTACACCAAATGTAGGATGTAGTTTGCCATAGAATTCTAGCATATGTTGCACTTAATAACTACTTTTGTGATTACAACCTCTAAGTATCCGGCTATTGATAGGGTGATGAAATTTGTACAATATTTTGCTTCCAAAAGCTGAACAACACAAAATTCCATCTGAACCAATTATACCTGAAAGAAAAAATATATTCTAGCTATAGAAAAATACAGGAAGAGCACAAGAAATTGGCCAAGTACTTTATAATTATTATATTACACAGAAAGAAACAAAAACAACGGAGTTATTTGGCTCAAGACTTGTTAGGCGAATCTCTAGCGCTCATGCATTCTTTTAACTACAAGCCAGCCAAGCATGTAGAGCACAAAACACAAGCTTCACTCACCTTGATCTCCATCAGCACACAATCCTTCCTCAAATCCATTGGCAGCCCCATTAGGGACCTGAACCGGCAGCCACTATTGTCGTGGGTAAGAATGCGATACGCTTTCAGCAAATCATCACGATCCAAGCCAGGTATCGCCTGAAGCGCGGCCAAGACGATCTCCGCCTCCGGTGATGACGAAGCTGCCTGCACGGTGTTGATTGCGTGCAGCTTATTGTTGATCCTTGAGCTCATCAAGTTTTGCATAGCTTCAGCTTGTGCAGCTGCACCAGCCGGCTGGCTACTGCTTGCTTTAGAGTTGAAGTACTTGGAGACCCTGCTGGGTATGGGACGGTCCCAACTCGGCCCCGACTGTCGTTCCGGGCACCGAAAGACCGATCCAAGCGTGTTGCTCTTCATATCGACCATGATACGCCACATCGTCCTGTCGCCATTTTCTTCATGATGTATCTCGCACACCTGGAAGCAGATGGCATCGGGTTCGTCCAAGCTCACGACGGGGTTGTCCAGCTCGACGCGTGGGATGCCATTGTAGCCATCGAGAGCCCAGAGCTGGGTGGCGTCGAGCCTGCCGTCCATTGTCCAGGTCATGTCGTCCATCCTCAGCGACCAGGTGTGGACGGCGTAGGCATGGTGCTGAGAAGCAGTGCAGTAGGATCTGCCAGCGGCACCGCAGCAGCAACGGGGAAAGACGTTGACGAACTTTATCGTGCTGCCGTCGGCGGCGGCACAATACGCCCGCGCGCCCAAACAGGCATCCTTGGGGAACGGCACGAACCACAGGCTGGGGCTCTCGTCGAACACGTCGTCGGAGAAGAGCAGGCCGCCGGTCAAGTCGACCCAGCAAAGCGTTTTGTCGCTGACGGGGATAACGACGCTGTTATCCCACGAGGACACGCACACACACTCATGGCCGCCGGCGTAGAGGCGGACCACGGGCCGCTTGACGCGCCACTCGCCGGAGCCGGCCCGGAGCAGGTGGAGCGCGGCCACCTCCTGCGTCGTGCTCGTGTCCCTCTCCATCACATGCTCCATCTTGAGCTCCGCCACCAAGAAATCGTCCTGGCCACGGCGCAGTAGGCCGGTGCTTTCACTATGCAGGTAGCGACAGTTGGGACGACGCTTCTCTTCTTCTTTGTAGGTGATCGAGTGAGGCGCGAGCAGCGACAGCGACGGCGGCCGCGGCGGTTCAGCTGCCGCGTCACCGGCGTTGTAGACGAAGTGGTCAGTTGATTCGGTGCCCCCAAAATACGGTGTCCCGCGGTTCTTGATCCCCGCGACCTGGACGACCACGGAGTCGCCGTGTGCCGCGATGACTATAGCATAGGACACCTCGACGCCGGCAGGAAGTTGGACGCACACGCGCGATCCCTCTGGCGGCGCTGCGAGGCAGAGCGACACGTTGATGGGATGGCCGCTGGTGGTGCGGCAGCGTGCCAGCGTGTTGGTGTCGGCAATGGAGGAGGAGCAGCCGTCGACCTCGAGCGTGCAGTAGTGCTCCAACATTACCCATGGAGGGTAGGCCGCCGCCGCCGCCGCCGCCGCCGTCATCCGATCGGCCGTGGGTTGAGATATATGGGTTCGTGATGATGTTTACTGGTGTGTCCGTGGTATTGTTTTTTTCTTTTATATAAAAGGTATCCTTATATAAACGCTGAAACGTTCTCCGTTTCGATCACGAACCTTTATCCTACGTCCGATTACAAGTCAGAGATTGCTATTACCTACCTATATAGATAATTTGATAGAGCGACCGAATTTTTCTTGTTCTTTCAGCCCACAGATCGGCCAGGGACTAATCTGGTTTTAGGTTGATATTATTTCATATGCGCAACCCTTTGTCTCACCCATTGTAGCAAGAATTTCCCCTAGGGTGTAAGGGGCATAATGACTTGGCCTCATCCTCTCCTTCCTCCACCTTAACACCGGCAACCTGTTTAGGATTCCAAACTCATAGTGGTAATAACTAAACAAGAGGGTTGTACTTGTTGCAAGACTTAACCCAATACCTTACGGCACGAGTTGACGAAAACCATAACCCAACACCTTACGACACGAGCTGACGATGTCCTTGTTCTCGAGCACATCTCTCTCTTTGAAGAGGATTCGTGACATGTATAAGCATTGACAAGGTTCTTTGCTTTGTATCGAATTAAACCACAAACTCCACTGCTTGTGCAGGCCCCTATCGATTTGTTTTTCATTCTTGCGAATGTCAGGCAGGGGTGGCATTGTCTCGCGACCCTTCGTGATTCGGCGGTGAGCGGGCCAGCACCAACTGATACTCGGCGCTGGATGGCCTGGGAGGCTGCAACATAGGATGTCACACAAGTCTGCAAGTTTGAGCAAATGGAAAATGTATCCTTGTTTTCAATGGAGGGGTATTTTAGTCATTTTTCATGGTCAGAGTAAGGAGGAGAACAAATTGGAAATTAGGAAATTAGAGAAGAAGAGAAAAAAAATCTTTAGATTCAAAGAGTTTACGTTACCTACATTAAATTTTCAAAGTGTACTCCCACCATTTTAGAAAAAAATGTTGTTTTTAGCCTTTTAGAAACTGTGTTTGATCGTTTGTTTTATTAAAAAATTGTATATGTTATAAATTAAATTAATTATTATTAAAATATCTCTAATAATAAAATAAGTCATAACAAGATAGATGATATTTTTAAAAATGAAATAAAATAAATAGTAAAATATGATGTCGTAAAAGTCTAGCACATCTTTTAGATAGAGAGTGCCGAAGTGCGTGTATACAAGTGATGAAACTTTGAGCCAGCGCAGAAGTGGACAGCGAGTGTTTTGCTAATTTGGCCGCCGAAGCAACAGTACTCACCGATGTGCTACAAAATCCCCAATCCTCCCAAATCGGCCGAATCCAAACCCTAGCGGCCACTGCCACTGCCACTCCCACTCGCCAACGGCCAGCGGGCTAGCTGGGCAAGCGAGCAGAAGAGCTGAGCGGCGAGGGCGCGGGCACCGGGTTGAGCTGAGGCGCGGCGCTGCCAGGGCCCTCGGCGTCCAGCGGCAGCAGGCTGAGCCGGGGCGCGGCGCGGTCAGGGTCGTCGGCGTCCAGCCGTGCAGGCGACCGGCTGCCAGACGGCCGGGGTGCCAGCCGGTCAGGGCGCAGGGCAGCCAGCCTACCAGCCGGAGGCCAGTGCTGCTGCTGACGGTGAGGTGAGGCCGGCAGCCGCCTTCCAGCGAGGTCTCCGTGTCCCAGCATATTCGATCCTCGTGTCTTCTGACTGACTGGCTGTATCTTGTTCCGCAGCGCGAAGGTCCGGTTGCTGTTCGACAAAATGTCTCAAGGAGAAACGGCCAATGTTGCTGCGCAGCAGCTGGCTGGCGGCAGCAGGGGAATTGAATCCCTGCCTGATGGTGTCATTGAACACATTCTTGGCTTCTTGCAATCTAAGGAGGCTGTCCGCACTAGTGTGCTCGCCCGCAGATGGCGCCACATCTGGAAATTCACCACTGTCCTGCGGGTGGGGTTGTGCGACCTAGATGAAAAGGTGTCTGTGGAGGAACTCCGGAGCTTGGTGAACCATCTGCTGCTGCTTCGCGAAAGCTCACCGCTAGAGGAGTGCTATTTCACATTCACTGCAGAGCTCAGCAGCCATGATGATGTGTCACACGTAAATCTCTGGTTCCGGCATGTTGTGATGTGCAAAGTTCGTGTTCTCAGACTCCTTATGTTTGAACATATCACGGGTGAGCCCTGGCTTCAATTAGACAACCTGCCTCTCATCTCCCAGCACCTGAGGAGGCTGGAGCTCATTGGTGTTCAGGTCCAGAACTGTTTGCTTAACTTTTCAAACTGTCCAGCATTGGATCATCTAGACCTTTCGGATTCTGAGTTATCATCTGTCAACAAGATTGTGTCCAAGTCCCTGAAACATCTTATTATCAGTTCATCCATAAGCAGCTCTGATTCTCGCATCCGCATTTACACCCCAAATGTTGTCTCACTGTGTCTTGAATATTTTGAGGGGAGGACACCAATTCTTGAGGGGATGCCCTCATTATTTGAGGCATCTATCAAAATAACAGGGGGGTGTAGGGACTGCTGCACTAATGCAAATTATTTTTGGACTTGTGATTGTGAATCTTGTGATAGTTCTGATAGCGTAGCCAATGGCAATATCAACAGTGTGCTTCTAAGAGGTATATCAGAGACTAAGAGCTTGGCGTTGAGATCTGCATCTGACATGGTATAGTTTTACTTTAAAGTTTCATCTTTTACCCTCTTTTTAGTACTAGGTGTCAAGTTGAAATTTGATATATGTTGCATGCACTGGTGCCAACTATGGTTATGAATCAAATATGTTCACAGTGTTGATTATTTGATCTTTTTATTTGCTCTTTGTGCAGTTTATTTTTAAAAGAGATTTGAGATGGTGCCCTGTGTTTACAAATCTAAAGACCTTGTTGCTAAATGGCTATTGGTATGTGCCTGATGATTTCCATGCACTAGCGTGCATTCTTGAACACTCACCTGTTCTACAGAAGCTCACTTTTGAACTTCACCACATGGTATACATTTTACAAATGCTCAACTGCTACTTTGTAGAGTTATTAGTTGATAGTTGATCATGCTCGGTTGTTCTCTGCAGTGGTTTAAACGTAAAGTGGAAATCAAAACTGGCGTCAGTTCAATGAAGAGATCAACTGGAATTTCAGAACACCTTAAGATAGTTGAGATCAAGTGTAAAGTGGTTGACGATAGAGCTCTTAAGATTATGAAGTTCCTGTCTGCATTTAACATATGTAAGATAACTTGCAACACTCATGCATTTATTTTCCTAACATTTAATGTAATGTCCATTCATATGAAAGAAATTATGCAGCCTAGTAAGTTAGTTAGAAATCATGATTGGTTGGACCTAAGGTGCCAATTTATAGATGAATTTCAATTCTCTGCCATGAATTCTCTTTTTTTCTAGTTTTTCCCTTGCTCTGGCTGCCATATGTGAAGTTATGTTGTTACCAGTTCAAAAAGGCTGTAGTTCTGTATGATCAATCAAATGTTTATTTTCTTCATTTCTGTGTGTCAGTTCTTTCTGTGAGATATGAAGTATCTGAGAATATTGTGAGATATAAATTGCCAATAGTGTCATATCCAATTTTTTTTGTTTGGTTTATTTATTTAATTGTTGGCTTTGAAGTCTACTTTTTTCTGCTAGGTTTTGTGTTATTAATTCATTGTATTCTCATCATGAGCTGAATTGGTTGTTTCTGCTACTAGGGTTTGTGGTGGAAATGATCAAGTGAACACTGGTAGAAAATGATCTAATAATCATGAGAGCTAACGGCCTAACACTTATTTCATTTTAATTAAAACCTTTACCCAACTGTGGCATAACTGCTTTGTGCTGAAGTTAAATCAAATGAAAATATATGGCTCAACTCTCAACTGTGCTCATGGCTATATAATTTCTAATTTCTTACTCTGTTCCCCTTGGATCTTATTCCTATTTTCACATTGATCAGGTTTCAGTCTAGATGAAATGCAGAGTTTGGAGTAGACATTGGAGCCTCAAGGATGCTACTCTTCTGTCTAATGTGGTTCGTGAAGGGTGAAGACAGAATCTGTAGTCACCTTCTTAGACCATCTACCAGTAATTTAAGTGCCTGCTTATATTATCAACCTCGCTTTTGTTCATCTAATGCTATTTTGCAGCTTCCATGACTTATAAGCTGTAAAAACGAAGATTGTCCAATCTGTTAGGCCTTGATAATCTATGTCTAATTTGGTGCGCCAGGATGCCAAGGTGACGCCTTTGAAAGAGTTCATGTATATGTATATCTCTTGCTAATTTGCTATTAGTACTACGTTGTTGATTCCTTGTCCAATTGTGTTATTATCCTTGAATAAAGTGCACTGCCGTTGTTTGAGTAGTATTTGTGTGCTTGACAATCATATCTTCGGCCTTATTGCTCGACTGCTGAGTTGGTGTATGCCCTGCTGAGTTATGTTGACTTGTATCCATGTCTTACTGTCTTGCTCAAACTTTTCTGAAATGTCTTTGGACTTCTGTTGTGTGACGGATAGGGCTAAAATGAAACAGAGACAATGTGACAAGGCTGAGGCAGTGTGATAGTTATTGCACATGTTTAGTTATCAGTTATGAAATCTCACATGAATATGCTAAAGCTCGAAGATCATGAAAACTGTTAGAGACCATATTTTGGCCGTGTTTGGTAGTACTTCTGGAACCACTCTAGAAGCACCTTTGTGATGTCACCAACCAAACGGTCTGAATGATGCTGCTTCACCCAGCTTCGCCTGCAATTTTCGTTCTCTGCGTGGTCTTTTCTGAAAGACCCTGACACGCATGTGGCAGGGCAGCGGTGACTGGAAAGCCTGGCCCTGTATGCCCGTGCTGAAGTCGAGGTGGCCATGGAGGATGTGGGGGAGGAAGATGATCCTGACTGGCTCCGTGTGTTTCAGGTACCATCTCGTTTCATGCCCCTCACCCCATCACCAGTTGAGGCCAAGGCTCTGGTCTGGTCTCCATGGCTAAAACGTGGCATCTTCTGGGTAAGCAATTTTTTTTGTTCCAGATGATGCAGGATGCGACCTCTTGCCTTGGATTTCCACCTCATTTCTATAAATCCTCTCGGGAACCTCTAGCAAAATAGGTCAGGCTGCACTAACTAAACCTGGTGGGTGACAGACTGACAGATTCCTGCCACTTGCTAAATCCTTGTTTCGCCATCTGTGTTTCTGTTCAAATGTGCGAATTTGAAGTGGAGGTAAGATTAAGGTGGTGGCAATCAGCAAAGCTGGCATATCAAAGTTTTTATGTGTTTCGAATCCTGGAATATATGGCCAGTGTTCAACTTTGTCTGTGATTTCAACTGAAGCGAACAGTTTTTATCCCTAAACTGCATATGTGTAACAAAATACAGAGAACACACCATTGTCACTCTATGGCTATCGATGTTAGGAAACCTGAGCTTAGCATCAGTTATATGTTATTCATATTGTACATGGACTATGCGAGCAAAATCAACCGTCCGTAAAATGTGGTTAGCCTGAAAACACCAGTAGTACAGTGCTTTTATATTAACTGTTGCTGTACTTTAAACCTAACAAGAAAAGTGCTGCTATGTTTCTCCTGATGTTAATTTATTCTGCATTGCAGCCCGTTAGTTTCCCTGTGAACATGTACAAAGGTCAATTCGCAAAAAAATTGTTAAACTTAATTGTTCAATTCTTCAAGGCATCCTGTACATCTTATACAATCCAATAGTGAATTCCTCTCCCCAATATCTATGGAGCACAACGCACTAAATCCAAGCAGAGAAAGAAGTGAGGCGATCGGGGAGATCAAAGGTGCACTGTTCGACGAGCACAAGCACACAGGGCTTTGTGATGAGCCTTCTGAGCTTCTCAAAGATGTCGGAGCTCTTGGCAACGCGGACGAAGAAGGCCACCTCCTCTCCGCACGCACCCGACGCCACCATGGCCAAGGTGCATGCATGCATGCCATAGCTCAGAACCATCTGGCATGACTTCTCATGGTGCCTCGGCCTTTCCTCTGCCTGTCCGAGCCCACAGGTCACCACCAATATGAGGAGATGGGCACACGATGTGGTCGAGGAGAATCAATGGTGCGAGATCTGATTCAACATATGGTGGTCGCTACTGTCCGAGGGGCAAGGTGTAGGGACACCTTGATGTCGCCAAGATCCACAAAGGACCCCTAAAAGGTAGAAAAAAACAGTTGACAGGTAAATAGCAAAGTTCATACAAAAATCGGTAAACTTTATTGTGAGTTGAAAGTGTAGGTATGAAAATGAACTAAAAAAAGGGAGCTACAAAAAGCTTAGCACAACATGTAGTGTGCTCTCATTGCAGGTATTTCGATCAAGGAGTCCTGGGCAACATCCGAGAAAGAAACACCGAAACCGAATTGCAATTTTCAAGTCATAGTTTGATGGTAGCTTGCCGTGATTACCTCACGGTGACACAACAGTAATGGTTACACATTTTGAGGCCGCGATATGCACCTTTCAGAAGCCGTATGGGACTAACAAAACAAAACAACACAAAACAAAGCACAAAACATACGGAATACCACGGGCTAGCTAGGAAAACAAACGGATCGTAGGAGCTGGGCTCACGGAGATTCACTGGAGGACCCAATAGCCCAGTTCTTGTCGCTCCAGCCCTCCCTGATTCCTGTTGAGGAAGCGTCGTTTTGTTGGGTCTAAACCGTGGTGTCCCTGTCTTGGCTTCGAATGCAGCGTGGACTGTGTAGTCTGCATGCTCCCATGAGGCGCCCAGCTCATAATCCTGGGTTCAATTCCAACGCAATGTTTCCGGAGAACATGCTGCAGGGACATTGATCCATAGGTTCTGTTCGCACAAAAAAAATTTCCCTTGCTCAGACTGTTAGGCATGGTCCACAGCATGTTTCAATAGTTTTTATGCAAATACAGCGATGTTTTTCTGTCTCCTAATGTCAAACTGTTTTGGTGGTCACGACCTGCATACTTTGCATCTAGAAAATCATTAATTTTCTTGCATTGATACTTGAGGAAACCGTCTCTATATATGAATCGACTTGAACCATTACTGAGAACCGATTCCATAGAAGTGACAAACACTTACACATCAAGCAAAGGTAATGCACGTGCACTCATTCGTTGTGTGTCGTGTCAATGAATTGTCAGATATCCATGCATCCCATAGTGTAGGAGCCTGATCTATCATGGATGTGACTGGGACTTATGAATGGGCAAAACCCAAAGTCATTGATAAGCGCTTGTTTGGTTAATTCCCAATTCTTGAGTGGGAATTAATCGTGAACAAGCCCAAAAGGAGGCAAATAATCTATCTGCTCTTGTTGACACCGTATTTGGCAAAACAGAGATTGTTTGTGGGGCCAGTTTGCCATGTCAAAGACAGCCGGTTCGGATAGATCGCCTAACAAAGGATCAGATGACATCAGCCAAAGTGAAGGCGTTTTGGGATCTGATAAATGAAGAGAACGTGTCGGACTTCGCCAAGACAAGGGAAAGCCGAAGTCCAAGTTACCTTTTATTTTCTAATTGTATTTGATTAAGACTCATGTTAGGTTTTCAGGGCTATAAATATTAAAGATCCGGCTATTGTAAAAAAAACAATCACAATTACACAATTAATACAACAACACCTTTCGGCTCCAGCCAAAAACCTTAGGAGTAGGAGTAAAGTAGATCTCGGCGAGACCTTCGACAAATCGAGCTGCATCGGTTAATTTCAATCTTCAGTTTGCTTGTAAGTATTGCCATGATTCATATCTTATTTACACGGCTGCATTGTTTAGTCTCATGTTAGTTTGATTTGAACTAGTTATCGGTTTGAATCTTGTTTGTAAGGCTGCCTTGCTTCATCTATGTTCACGCTTACCTTTATCAAAACAATCGATCAGTCTCATATCGACTAATCTGTCGATCTCGGTTCTTACATATTGTGCATTGCAGATATCTATTCAATTATAAACTGATGTGGCATTAAAATAGATTTGATCTAACACTACTTGTTATCGGCTGTATTTTCGAACCCCACTATCAAGTATATTAGGATAAATTTGCCTAATCTTAGATCTGATTATGGTTAAGTAGATAGATCTTATTCATGCTCCATGGACCCTAAATTGCCAATCTAGTTATACTTTCACTTACGATGCACGTGCATGTGTTGTCTTAAATATGGTTAAATTCACTGAATATGTTGGACATAATCTAGTTTGTTTATTATTATAGGCTGCATGGAAACACCCACCACTAGTAAACAAGCTATTTTATTAGATTAATTATTAGTATCAGCTGCATAGAACCACCCAAGTGCCAATGATTAATCTTTATCCGACACGTTCTTTGATTTGATAGTATTGAGTCATCAAATGCTACATGAATTGTATCTCATGATCATATCAATTAATGAGATCGACTAATTGTTTGCCTCATTTGTTATACACCATAAATAGCTGTTCAAGTCTTGCTTTTATGATCACATGCTTTATGCTAGTAGGAGTTGACTCTTTAGTCAATTTTCTTTGATCATAGACTGCTTTAAGGCCATACATCTTAGAACTGTCTGGCAATAAAACCGGTAGGTTCCATAATTTGATGTTTTCTTTCCCTTGTCAATTGCAAGTCAAATTGACCGACACGCCTAAGATTTCAAATCGCCAAGCTCGGCTTGCCTTCGAGGTTCAGGAGATCAAGGACTCTTGCTTCTCGCACGGTCTCTGAGGGCCTTCACGTGTGTTACACAGAAAGTCATTTTTTGTTGCTAACAGTTCTAAATTATAAGACATTTTGGTAGTAATGTTGATCCTACATTTACCTAGATGTTTGGTTTCTAAATAGAAAAGGCAAGGTATCGTGTAACATATCTATGTGGCAAAGTGGCATAAGATTCAACCAAAACACCTGCCAACCTAGTGATCAACTCTACATTGTTAAATAATCTACTTGTCCATCTAAAATAAATGTGTAACAACTTACTATGACCCTCAAATAATTAGTAATTTTACTTTTATTTATTTATAAATAAAATGGCTCCTGGATACTCACTTTAATCCTCAGTTACATTACTGAAAATTTGTTAGACTTAATTTGTTCAATTATTCAAGGCCTCCTATATGTACTGTACAATCCAAGAGTCAATTCCTTTGCCCAACATCTGCAGAGCACGACATAGCAAATCAAACCAGAGACAAAAGTGAGGCAAGGAGGGAGAGAGGACATTTATTAATGAGCATGAGGACATAGAGATTGGCAAGCCAACTGTGCTTCTTGAAGATATCATGGCCCTTGGCAATGGGTTTGAAGAAGGTCACCTCCTCCCTACGCATGCCGGACGATGACGCTAGGCCCAAAGCGCACATGCATCGTAGCTCAGAATCAGTCGTTTGTGCTTGACTTCATCATGAAACCTTCACCTCTCCTCTTCCCGTCCGTGCTACTAGCTCAGGCTGATCCAAGGAGGTGGGGTAAGCAGTTTGGTCAGAGATAAAATCAATGGCATGGATTTGATGCAATCGAGGGGCAAGGCATGGGGACACCTTGATGTTGCCAAGATCCGTACAGGCTCCCCAAGTGGACCATGCTACCCATGGTAGGGACACCATGTGCTTGCTAGCACCACTAGACCTGCAATGGGATGGGAGGGAGATAAGGTTTCAAAGAGACCATGTGTTACTCACATGGAGATCAGGGGGAGAAGGAGGGGAGGTGGTGGCGGCGAAGGAAAGAGGGGAAGTGGTGGAGAAAGATAAAGGAGCGGTGGCGGCATAGGATGGTGAGGAGGGTAGTAGTGGCAATGACAGTGCAGGACAGTGTTGTTGGATGTGTTCCACAGAGCTGAGGGAGAAGGAGCAACAACCCGTTAAACATTAAGAGATTCTAGGAAGTAAAAGATGAGGAGAGGCTAAACTTTAGCCTCCATTTAACTAGATTTGAGTTTTTATGTCTGTGGAGGCCAGTTTATGACTCATATATGGGTGGGAAGTAGGATTGGACAAAAAGCTCATTGAGATGGCTCGGTGTCTCATTCTAAAAATACTCTTATTGGACTCATTTTTCTTTTAAACCTAAAGGAGGTGGTTTTGAGCGACTTTCATCTTTGACTTGGCTTGTAAGCTCATTATGAAGTTCGATCTCAAACAACTCAGGAGATCATAGCCAGTCTTCAGGATTCGTCTAGTTGGGAAGAGTCTCTGATAACTTGCCATTAGTAATGCATTTTATTTGCTGATCATGGGTGACACCTGATCTTACAATGGAGACTTGCTTCTATCCCACATGATTCCTTCTTTGTGCTATTTTGATATAGTGTTCCCTCCCTCCCAAAATAAATAAATTCCTAGAGTCGTCCTATCAAACTATCTTATTTAACTAAGCTTATAGAAAAAAGCTAACAACATCTATCGCACCAAATAAGTATATTTCATATTGTATCTAGTCGTACTAATTTGGTCTCATAAATATTAATGCTCTTTTCTACAGATTCGATCAAACTTAAAATAGTTTGACTTAGGATATACATCATGACAGTAATGCAGCCACTCCGTTTCTCATTATGTTTGTCCACACCCTCACAAGAATAGTTCCTGTAATATTTGTTGATTGATCAGCAATCTTACTATTACTAATTGGAGGCTCCAACGGAGGCTCCACTTTAATTCTCATCAGATGCATTAAAAAAAGATAAATTCTAAAAATTCTCATGTTAAGCAGAAACATCCAGCTATCAAATCAAAAGATTGTTGCCACCAATCACCATCCGATCTATTTTGATATCAAAAAATTACCCACATCTGCCGTTATAGATATAAATAATAGACTAATATCTATCTATACCTAATAATAAAAGGCAAAACTTTCAGCCAATTTTTTTGGTTCGCCTTTTTTTTTTCGTCCAACTAAGAGATTGATTCAGTTCCGTTTAAAAGAGATAGAGTCCGTGTCCAATTCCAGGTCTGTTCCGTTTGATCTGAAAATAACCGCTGAATCCGAGTTCCCCCGCCCCGACGGAGAAGCCTCCTCGGCGAACTCGGTGAGCTTCACGGCCTTCCTCATCTCGAGACTCGCAGCATAGCGCAGCACGACGCGGCCGGGCGTCGACCTGCCCAGCGCGGCCGGCCCTCGATCCACTGCCCAACGGAGAAGCCATGTCGCTCCTCGGCGAACTCGGCGAGCTTCATGGCCTTCCTCATCTCCTTGAGACTCGCGGCGTACGTAGCGCAGCACGTCGCGGCCGGGCGTCACGACGAGCGTCGGCGGCATTGGCAAGGGCTACAGGATCGGGCTGTTGGGCCGAACGGATTGGCCAGCGTGTATGGCTCCCAACGGCAGCGACATGCGCCATTGTATTTCTAAATAAGCATAGTATATAAAAATATATTTAATTATTAATCCAATAATATTAATTATATTAATAGTTTTTATATAAGTTCTTTTATACATTTAGTCAAAGTTTAAAATATTTATTTATTTCTTTTTTTTTGAGAATATATTTATTTATTTCTTTAGAAAGCAATAATAGCACTCTTCGTAGAACGGAGGTGTAGCTAATATTTATTTTCAATGAATCACATTCAGAAATTTTAGTCATGTGAAAATATTTATGCATAAAATTTGTTATTAACGAGACAATATGAGTAGCAAAAGGCTGTTCGGTATCTATTATTTTATTTTGCATCCACCGCTGCTTCTTTTGCTCCGAGTGCAGGACTTAAAATACCGTATCTATTACCTATTTTATTATATTATATATATTACCTAATATAATCTATATCTATATCTATATCTATACCTTCATAATAAATATGCAAAACTTTCAGCCAATTTTTTTGGTTCGAGCCTATTTTTCGTCCAACTAAGAGATTGATTCGTTCCGTTTAAAAGAGATAGAGTCCGTGTCCAATTCCAGGTCTCTTCCGTTTGATCTAGAAATAATAATAGAAATAGCATATATGAATCAAAATCAAAATCGGCAAGAATATGAACAACACTTCAATCAAAAAGAATATGAACAACAGAGATTGCGGGATCAAGATTGGTGTAGTAAACAAGCTCTTGGTGGCGTGGCCTATAATATGCAGCTGCGCCTCATGGGCACAGTTGGCGGCGGTCGGCGACAACATCATCAGCGCCGGCTTGGCAATCTACTCGTCAGTCGACGATGAGGGTGTGCGTGTGCCGATGCCACTATACCTCTACTTCAACGGCGGATGCTTCGGCGTCGGCCGCTGCCAGACGACCGTTCCCGTTGGCTACGCCACTTACACTGTCCAGGCACACAAGTTCAACGGAACGGCGATCGGCCGCACCAACATCTTCTACATCGCCGGCGTGGCGCCAACTACACAATCAACAGGACAACGGCCGAGGGCGGCGCCACCGCCGGCGCTGCCGGCCGTGCTAGACTAGGTGATCAGCGAGACAGCGACCCTAACTTGACGTGCCCCATGGACGGGCCGGCACCGGAGTGCCACAGCAGCCAAAGCTACTGCCAGAACTCCACCGCCGAGGCACATAAAGGCTACATCTACCGCTACTCGGCCAGGTACGAGGGCAATCCATAGTTCCATATCTTAGGGATGGATGCCAAGGTAAGGCTTGGATTTCTTTTTATTTTTCATCAAATCCTTATTGAATTTCTTTTTTTTTTTCCTTTGCGGATTCCTTCCAAAAAGGAAAATTTATTTATTTCTCAATACATATAACGAATTTCAAACATCTATCTCTAATAATAAAAAAGACAACCATCATTAACTTCTAATTTCTTTTTTATTAAGAACTGCTTGAATTTTTTAAGTCTGGTTACGAGATCTGAATAGTGAGTACAAATCATAGTTCCTTTTTTTATCCTTCAGATACTAAAATAAATGATATCGATTTAATTAGAATCATCTTGATAGAGACAACATGCCCTTTCTATGTATTATCAATAGAATCAATTGTAACAAGTCACACACTCATATTTCAGAAAAACCAAAACAAAAATCAATGGTCAAACTACCAAAATATAGAGAAATGTAGAGCTTAAAGTAGAAAGGCTTTTTTGGATGGAAAAACTATGAAGTCATAGATTTCATTAAAATTCCGTCGAGTAAAACAGAAGAACTATAATTTCTAAAATTATAGATAGGAATATCGCGAATAAAGCCATTGCGACCCCCATAAAAGGAGCAATCCCCCCAACCTAGAGCAACTTTCCTATATTTCGAATTCTAAGAGTTTTAATAAACTACCCAAGCCAGTATGTTTTGGCTTAGGTATAGAACTATCTTCAATAATTGCCTTATATTACTCGAACTCGTGTTGGTTCATATTCCGTTCGGAGTCCATTTTAGTTGTGCACCTAATTTGGTTCAGAGTCTCCTTCAACCCATGAGACCAATGCTCGTAGCCCTGCACCTTCAAGCTCCTTCCCATACTGCTCCGAGCTCCCTTCCCTAGATGTTGCGCACTACTCCGAGCTCGACTCATGCTTCTCTCGGTACTTCCTACCATTGCCACGTTTATCCAAAGTTACTCCTGCAGCCATCGCCGTTGGTGCAGTCTTATCTCATGGCAAATTTGAAGTGGAAGGCAAATTTGAAGTGGAATCGAAATCCAAATCAAAAACATTTCAAATCGAAAAAAATTCCTCGGTAATTTCCGATAAAAAAATCATACCCGTTGCAACGCACGGGCATTTTTCCTAGTATTTCTATAGAAAAAGAAAAGAAAGAGTCCGTCTTTTTCGAGAAAATTCGTACGTCCGAGTACCAAGAGAACTACCAAGTAACGACGTCACATATTAAAGTAAAATAAATGTTACGTCTATATGATTAGTTATTAATATATTATTATAACAACAAAACAGAAAATTCGTGTAGATAAAAGATATATCGTAGGCAATCTGTCTACAGTCTACGCCAACAAATCCATCGAATCTAAGTACACGTACGTCCATGCATAATATAACAAAAAATTCTGGATCCAACAAAATAGATCGATATACATCTCCTGGGGTGCCGTGCCTTTATATATATGTTTTGTGAGCCGCGTACTAAACATGCCAATCGTTTTTTATTCAAAAACTGAAGTTACGGCTATGCGAACTGCCTTTATATATTTTTGCCAACCACACATAAATAAGAATCCATCTATTATTGACCATAGGAATCCATTGTTGATCCTCCTGTTTCCTATCATCACAGACCAAAGGTTTTTAGTTTTCATCACCCACCAACCGAGGTATGGTTGTTTTGCTGAATCCATTTACGATCTATTGTTTTATCATTCATCAACCTAATTATCTAGCTTAATCCATTTATTATCTAATCTGTCTCCTGCGATCTAAATGGATAAGGTAAATTAACACCACTACTATTTTTTAGTTTACAAGAACAGGTCTATTGTTTTCATCATTCGACAACCAAAGGCATATGGTTGTCATGCTGAATCCATTTACGACTAATCTTTCTCTGCGATCTACACAAAAGGGTAATTAATGCCATCATTATTATGATTTTCAGTTTACATGTTGCAAATAATGATTTTCAGTTTACAAGTTGCAATGGTTGGTAAAATGGCAAGTGATACTAGACTAGGAAAACAATTATGGAAAATCGACTCATGCTTTTCAATTAATATTCAGGTAATTCTGTAGGTCACAAATTAATTTTATAATACCCAGTCATTGTTTATTTAACTCTTGACTGATGAAGATCAATATATATGGTGCCTGAGAAATCAGAATCAAGAAGCGAGAGATTGCGACCGTGCGGGTGCGGCAATCCCAGCTATCACGGGTCATGGCGTTGTCCTCCGTAGGTGCACGTACTAACGACCATCCAGTACATGGAGGCATACTGCTCATCTTGATCAAGTCTCTTTCATGTGCTGCTGCCGGTGGCAGGAGCGTGAGCTGCAAAGACAAGAAAGGGTATGTGAAAGATATATAACCATTTCATTCTTTCTGTATAAGATAGGACTATCCTTTTAGCCTTCCAACATTCTATTACTTATGTTATCACCAGTCGGTCTCTACTCTAGGACCTTCTATTGTGCCGTACTATTGTATATATATACTCCCTCCTTTTTAAATTATAAGTTGTTTTAATTTTTTTGGTTTATCTATTTTACTAGGTAGCATGCCCGTGTCTTGCTACGGAACAATAACACTTTAATAGTAAAAACACACAGATTGCACAATAAAATAACAATAATATAAAATTAAATACTAAATTAAAGTGATATTTAATAAAAAAAGTTCATGAAATTAACCGTAAGATAGAGCACGATATCACAAGCTCAAAAACTCTGCTATATAGATTTTTTCTAATATAACTAAGATAATATTTTATATCGGTGCGAAGAGGAACAAATATTGCTTGACCCATTAATAAGCAACATTTAAATGGAAAAAGGATAATCACATGTTTGCATGATTATTCAATTGGTTTCTCAAGGTGAGAAGCTGGAAGTACATAATTGCTTAGATTACATTAGCTACATGTCCGTGCATTGCAATGGGAAAAAATATTAAACATTAATAATAAATAAGGATAGAAATGTAATCTATTTATTTATATTTTACTATTTTGATAAAATCTATAGGGATTTGCAATGTATCTATGAACAGGTTATTTTAAAAAATATATATATCCTACAGATCTTTGTTCTGGCAACATAATATTTCTTTAATTTCCCATCTCTATCAGATCATAAATATATATCTGGACTACAGTTTGTGTAGAGACGCAAAACATAGCTAGGGGGCACCACTAAATGGGTTGAGATTTCGCGGGGCTGGCAATAAATTCATCACCACAACAGCCTCGACTTCTCTAGCTCTCACACATCTCAAATGCATATATATTCTCTTTTACTACTTATCTTTCTTCTCCCACTTCCATCGTATCTTTTGTCATATACAAAACAATGTCAATGTGCGATGTTGTTGACAAGCGCAAGCTGGTTAGATTCCAAATTCCATGCTTGCCAGCAAATAGTGCCCGACGTCCGGCAACAAAGTGGTGGCATTGAGCACACACGCACGCCAAGCAGTGGTTGGCGGGCCGCGGGCGTGATCGCCGTTTGCCGGAGAGACAAGTATAGCCAACAAGTCAGCTAGCTTGTAATATAGAATGTAGTTATTGCAACATTTGCACTGCCGTATGCATGTCTGTCTGTAATTAAATGCATTACAAGAAGAAGTGTAGGTAATATGCAACTACAGGAAATGGCATGAATGAGAGAAGACAACCAAGGAATATACAAATTTTGGTAAACTTTGTTGTTGGTTGAAAGTGTCAACGACTGCAATATTGAAGGGAAATGAATGTAAAAAACAAAGAATTGCAAAAAGCTTAGAGCACAACATGTAGTGTGCGGTCATTGCAGGTGTCAATCAAGAAGTCTTAGTCACAACATCCAAGAAAGAAACACCTTATCCATTGCAATTTTCAAGTTTTGATTAGTAGCTTACCATGAGTACCTCACGCTCACGGTGAGGCAACTGTCCAGGTCACACTATATGAGGTCATGATTATCACCTTTCAGAAGCCGTACAGGACTAAAAAAACAAAAAAAACACAAAATATACGGAATACTTATTACAGGCTAAAAGAACAAACGGATCAAAGGAGCTGGCTGGGCTCGTGGAGATTGAACGGGCCCAATAGACCAGTTCTTGTCGGTCCAGCCCTCCTTTTTGTTGGGTATGGGGCCGCGCTATCCACGATACCCATGACCCATCTCCACCAATAAAAAAAAACTCCTAATCACGTTCAATCCCATCTCCGTAATCTTTCCAGTGATCATGGCTGCGGGCAGACCGATACTTCGGTTCCCTTCGCCCTAAGAATTTCCCTTTGGTTTGGTCCGTAGCATGTATTTCAATAGTTTTTAGGCAAATACCGATATGTTTTTTTTCAGCCCCTAATGTCAAACAGTTTTGGTGTTCACGACATGCATACTTCGCCTCTAGAAATCATTAATAGTGCGGTTGTTTTAGAACTCACTCCTTTCTAGATTTTTCTAGAATTTAGTAGAATGACTGCTTTTGTTATACTAGTATTAAGGACCTATTTGGATCCCATTCTCTAAATTTTAGAGCTCTAAAAACTTTAGAGCTTTTTAGCTCACTTAATTTTAAGATTTAAAGTTCTAATGTGAGGTAAGCCAAAGATTAGGTTTAACTTTAGACCGCCTATTTTAAGACTTTAGCTCTACATAAAGTTTAGAGAGGATCCAAACATAACTGAATTATTAGCTTGTGAGGAATGATGTGACGATGCATCAACCCATTCCATTCCACACAATCAAACCAAAAAGAGTAAGGAATCACTAGATGATAGACTAGACCTTTTTTCGACAACATTTCTGTTGACACATGTTTCATTACAAGGTCTAAAGAACAAATACAAATACACAATAGCTCAAGCATCGGCGCGAGAGGCATGTGGAGCTAGGAAGCTGCAACTGAACTAAGCAGGTGTAGAGATTGTGACCTGTTAGTCTGCCTTATAAGTTGACTCATAGGAGAAACAACTAATTTTTTTTAAGAAAAAAAAATATTGTTCGAACGACTAATAAGTTAGAGTAAAAACATCGTTATTACATTATTGGCAACCAGATTTAAGGCCCTTAGGCAGCGTTTAAATCGCTGGCCTGAAAGATTCTAAATGGATAGAGAGAGATAAATAGTCTAATTAAAATACTACTCCCTCCGTCCCAAAATAGATGACGTTTTCGCTTCCCGAGAAACGGATGCCGACAATTTTTATAAATAATAAATATCATTGATTAGTATTATAATTAGTATTATCGGAAAGATCTTTAGATCTAGTTTTTTAACAAATTTATTTAGAGATATAAATATTATATGTATTTTCTATAAATTGAGTCAAACTTGTGGCACGAACACCCAAAACGTCATCTATTTTGGGACGGAAGGAGTATAAAACACTAGAGCAACAGGTTAGTAAAACAAATGGTGCTATATAAATTGCACTAGCTCTACTTCACCACAAGCAAGCCCCTATACAATTCTAGTTGTTGTGATCTCTAGATTGATATTCACTCTAACAAACAAAACTACCAACTACACAAATAAGCTAATGAGCTAAACAAGAAACTAACTACCACTAGAAGCTACTCATCAACTAGCTAGCTAAGCAAGCAAACACACCCTACAGGTGCTGGAGGTGCGCTAAGGAGATCTAGAAGGACTGATCGCCTAATATCTAGATTCGACCAAGTAGCAAGGTCGCCTTGGGACCGGGGATCCGTCGAGGACCAGACTAGAGTGAGATCCACGCCACCATGTCTCTGGTTGGCCCTATGGGCCTTGCGTGGCCATATCTGCTACATCTCTACATCTCTAGGTAGTTGCACGGGCCAAGCATTGTTGTGTCTCTACTTCCACAAATGAGTGGGGAGGAAAATGCATGGCCAAAATGACCCTTTTCATGCCTAGAGCTAAGCCTCGTCTCTAGTTCCACAAATGAGTGGGAAGGGAAATGGCCAAAACAACCCTTTTCATGCCTAGAGCTAAGCCCCAGGGAACCCAAAGAATTAGATCTGGAGAGAATTTGGGTGTCTGGCCAAATTTGGGTGCTATAGTAGAAACCTTGTTGGATCTCTATTTTTTCTAAACATATTTAGCTACGGTTCAAGTAGGAACCCTACTGAAGTTGCTAGGGTACCATTTCATATTATATTGTTTTTCTCCCAGCTCACACTTGATCAGTGCCTAGTACCCATCATGTGGTATGAATCACTACCCAGTACCCATCATGTGCCATGGACAAGAGTAATCATATATATATGGATAGCAAAAAAGCAAATTATGCAAATAGCTATTATAAGGATCTATATATATTGCATCATAAATACCAAAAAAATAATCAAGGAAAATTTTGTTGGTGCGACGACTGAAAATAGATCTCAATTAGTACATTATATCTCATTAGTACATTTCTTTATGCAAAAAGAAGAGAGAAGTTCAATGATTCCAACTACAATAAATGACGTGAACGAGAAGACCAATGAAAATGAATGTAAAAAAAAAAAGAATTGCAAAAAGCTTAGAGCACAACATGTAGTGTGCGGTCATTGCAGGTGTCAATCAAGGAGTCCTAGTCACAACATCACATGAAAGAGACACCAAATCCATTGCAATATTCAAGTTTTGATTGGTAGCTTACCATAAGTACCTCATGGTGACACAACTGTCCAGGTCACACTATTTGAGGCGACGATTAGCACCTTTCAGAAGCCGTATGGGACTAAAACAAAACAAAATAAAACGCAAATACTTCTACAGGCTAAAAGAACAAAGGAGCTGGGCCCGTGGAGAGTCAGTGGGCCCAATTGACCCGTTCTTGTACGTCGAGCCCTCCTTGTTGTTGGGTATTGGGCCGCGGTCTCAACAATTCAACAGCTGTTGCGTGGTCGCCGGCGACGGACACAGCTGCTGCCACAACGGGGCCGGGACGGGCGTCGCCGCGTCGTCCGGGAAGCTTTAAACGTGTGGTGTCTCGTCGTGGCTCGATCTATCTATCTATGGGTTCGTATGCAGCGTGGACTGTAGAGTCTGCATGCACTCATCGTCCCATACCCATCTCCTAATCACGCGTTCAATTCCATCTCGTAATCGTTCCGGTGAACAACTGACCGTGGCTGCGGGAAGATCGATACCGGGGTTCCCTGTTGGCCTAAAAAAATTTCCTTCCTCGTTAGTTTTTTTTAGACTCGATTACATATGAGTGTACACTCACTATTTATGAACGCACACATGTACATCCTATCTTTATAACAACTTTCGAAAAGCTGAGTTAGAGCGGCAAATCTCGAGATTGACAAAATCACCTCAGACGCCTCGCTATTAATAGATACGTCGCCCACTTATATACACGAGCGCACACTCACCGCTTATGAATGCATGCACACACATCCTACCCTTATAAGCACATTCAAAGAACTTAGTTGAACCTGAAAATCTCGAGTATTCCTATGATCATATTCGAAAAACTAAGTTAGACTTGTAAATCTCGAGAATGAAGAAGTCACTATAGGCGTCTCATTGACGGCAAGTCGCCTACCACTGAAAAAATGTCGTTAAATCTTGAAATAAATCTAAAAAAATACGAGCATTTATTTCAAGTCTGTAACTTGAATCCGGGTGGGCAGGTTCCACCAAAAGGAACCCAACCAGCTAAGCTACGCTCAGTTCACTCCTTCTTCATTATGGGTTGTTTGTCCACAGCATGTATTTAAATAGTTTTTATGCAAATACAGAATTTTTTATATTCCATTAATTTAGTGCTCATGGCATGCATACTTCGCATCTAGAAATCATTAAAAGAGTGCTTGTTTGGAGGACTCATTTCATTTTAGATTAGGTTAGTCTCAGTGGGTAATTTTGTTTTCAAAATTATCATTGCCATATAGAATAAAATGAAACATTCACTCTGAGGGCACCTAAAACAGTAAGAACCAGTTACTAGCTCTAAGACAGTTTTCTCAATATTGCTAACTGTTAGCACATAGCTTATAATAACATGGATAACCCCACATGGCACTCATAAAATCTTAAAATACGTGCAAAAGCTTGCATTTTTTTTTCTCTTCTATTAAAATATAAAAAAATACTTAGAGCTAACTCAAAAGATGAGTTGTTAATTGTATTAAAAGAGTTAGCTCATTTTCTCCATCTTCTTAAATATATTATCATTTCATAAAAAATATCTATGTGACAACCTGTTTAATTTAAATGAAACCTATATGAAACTTTGACTAGCATAAATCTATTTCTTAAATTTGGTGGAATGACTCTTATTGCTTATACTAGTACTAGTTACTACCTTGTGAGGAATAAGATGAAGATGCATAAATACCAATTCCAATCCACAAACTAAACCAAAAAGGTAAGTAATGAGTAGATGGTAGACTAGATCTTGTTTTCGAGAATATTGAAGAGTGTGTTATTATTACTAGGGTAAAAAACAAATATAAATGCACAACAACTCAAGAATCAGACGTAAGATGTATGTCAAGCTAGAAAAACCACAAGAGCTATGCTCGAAGCAAGCAGGCCTGGAGGTGTAGACTTTAGGGTACTCCCTCCGTCGCTCAAAGCTGCAACTCCTAGAATTCGTGTCAGTCAAACCTTTTTAACTTTAACCAATTTTATAGAAAAAAACATTAATATCTATGACATAAAATGAGTATCTTATAAAAATACATTGTATGATAAATCTAATGGTACTAATTTGGTACCATACATCCTAATTTTTTTTTCTAGAAATTCGGTCAAAATTTTAAAAATTTAACTTAAGAAAATTTCAGAAGTTACAGTTTTCAAGGACAGAGGAAGTACTACTTTGTTATATAACTGTTATTCAACCAGGGGCTGCAAGGCCTTTCATGCTGCTGATCGCGCTCAATCAGACGCAGACATTCTTGTGTCACAGTGGGGATGATGGACTACCTATTATTTTCTAGCTGCCCTCTCTAGAAATCAACTGAGAAGTTTCCCTAGAAAGTGAAACACTTCCATATCAAGAAAAAAAAAGGTAATGTACTCATTCGTTGTGTCAACGAATTGTTAGCTATATATCCATGCATGTTAATTAAAAGGAAGAATTGCAAAATGCTTATAGCACAACATGTAGTGTGCGGTCATTGCAGGTGTCGATCAAGGAGCTCTAGACAACATCCGAGAAAGGAACACCAAATCTGCTTGCAATTTTCAATTTTGATGGTTAGCTTTCCATGAGTTCCTCATGGTGACACAACTGTCTAGGTCACACTATTTGAGGCCACGATTAGCACTTTTCAGAAACCGTATGGGACTAAAACAAAACAAAATAAAACACAAACATTCGGAATACTACTTGTACAGGCCAAAAGAACAAATTAAACGGATCAAAGGAGCTCTGGGCTCGTGAAGGTTCACCAGGCCCGGCCAATAGACCCGTTCTTGTCGGTCGATCCCTCCTTTTTGTTGGGTACTGGGCCGCGCTCTGCACAACACAACAGTTGTTGCGAGGTTGCCGAAGACGGAGACAGCTGCGACAACGGGTGTTGCGCCGTGGACGGCGGCCGCGGTGGCGTCGCCGCGTCGTCAGAGAAGCTTTAAAACGTGATGTGTCGTCGTGGCTCCATCTGTGGGGGCTCGAGTGCACCGTGGACCTATAGCTCATAATCACGCGTTCAATTCCATCTCGTACTCTTTCCGGTGAACATGGGCTGCGGGCAGATCGATGCATCGGTTCCCTTGCTCAGAGCCTCTGACTGTTAGGTTGATGATCCGCAGCATGTATTTCAATGGTTTTTATGCAAATGCAGAGATGTTTTTATTCTGTCCCCTTTTGTCAAATAGTTTTAACTTGGTGCTCATCTACCATACTAATGCACCATCTTAAACATCACTACGTCTACCTAATCTACCATACTAATGCACCATCTTAAATATCACTACGTCTATATCTAAAAAACATCCCCCATTGAAATAGCTCTCCTTCATACACCTTAAAAATTGTACCTAGAAAAATAACTCCATATAAATGAACCATCCAGATTACTTCTCAGTCTTCTCTCTCCTTGCTCACTCAAATCTGACGATCAAGATTGTGTGTATGGTCCTCCTCATCTACAGCCTGCAACCCTCATCCGTGGCATCCGTGATTGATGATGATCGAGTAATCAATCAAATTCTATTTCGCAGCCGCCATTACACAACCTGTCCTCCACCTTCGCCGTCGCGTGTGGATTCCTAGCGCTCGCCGACGCCGCCGTCACCATCGTCTCCCGCGATCGGGTCGGCCCTCATCATCCCCCGCCACGCCGCCGACGACGGTCGCCGAGGCGGCGGGCGGCCGGACGACGCACCATCGCGGCTCCACATCGGAGGACGGTGCAGGCAGTATTCGTCACGCGTCCCACCATGGAGTCGACGAGCAGGAGGCTGGAGCACATGAGGCGGCCTCCACGTGTGGCTCATCAGGTTTCCAGTCAGTAGGACACAGAAGATTGCTTAACTTCCGTGAGCTTCATTCAGTACGTTTCCAATCTGATCTATAATGATACTGAACAATTATATTTGAGCTCATCAGTCATCGATCATCACTGTTACCTCTCCGGCAAGAACTACGAATAAGTGTCTTGTTCATCCTGTGTATTATCTTGTGCCTGCGACGGGGCTATACTTATGTATTAGCTTGTGCCTGCTACTTTATATGGCCAATAGTTGTGTCTGATGAATCCTATGTTTCAATAGAGGCCACCGGGCTACTATATTTGGAGAGTACCTATATGATTCTGAATGCACAAGGTGTCTGAGTTTCAGTTGATTTAATAAGAGAGATTCAATTTCTTTCCTCTTGATTTTAGTTCCGTGAGCTGCTACTTGTATATATATGTCCAATATCAAAATATGTCTGAAGTTATTTCTGATCAAAGTTTTTGAGTTTCAGTTGATTTGTTAAGAGATTCGATTTCTTTTCTCTCAATTTTTTTCTAGATGCTCAGCTTCTCGAATTTAATCATTGTCTTACTGAGTTTTGCAAAAATATGTATGAATGCTGGTAGTTATAATTTCAGTGTTTTTAGTTTGATCCCTATCTTTTGGCTAACCCAGTTCCTTACGAATAAATGGGGACGCCGTCAGACGAACTCAGTGTGATATAACAAACATCCAAGTACCAGGTACAAGCATATACATAAATTGGCAGTTTGGCACAACATATATACAATTGTGTACCAGTTCAACTATGAAAAAATAATCCATCATTTTGTTGTTTAATATGCTTATATAAAATAAATATGCTTCTCTAAAATCAACGCATTTATGTTAGCACGGGCATTATACTAGTGATGCATAGTTCGCCTCTAGAAATCATTAATAGAGTGTTTGGTTTGAGGTCTCACTCGATCCTAGATTGTAAATCGCTTTAATTTTTTGGTACATCCATTTTACTATGTATCTAGATATAATAATGTTTCTAGATATATAGTAAAATAGATAAACTAAAAAAAAATTAAAAGCGACTTATAATTTAAAAAGGAAGGACTCTTCGTCTTCACCTTTACGCTTTTTTAGTATTGATTGGCATGTATTCTTTTTTTAGAAAAAACTAATAACTCATCAATTCAAAAATAATTTCGTAAGCATATCGTCTATGTTGGGCATGTCTTTCTGAACGTACGATTGCATTGTCTAGGTCTCACCGGCTGGTGGTTGTCTTAAAAACGATCCCTACTGGAGCCTAAGTTCACAAACAATGTTCGGCTGGTGAAATAAGCCGGCTGATAAGACAAGTCGGCTGGTTTAGTGTAAGAGAAAAATACTGAATGCCTGATAAGCCCGGCTGATAAGCAGAATCTCAGATCCACTACAGCTGGTGATGCTATGCCACAATAATTATGTGCTTGTTGGTTAATGATAACAAACCTAATCTAGCAGTGTAGCATAGTACTTCCTCTTTGTCCTCAAATAAATTTGACGTCTTTTTCTAAGAAAACTAGTTAAAGTTCAAAAGATTTGATAGGAAGACAACTCAAATCTATTTATTTAGGAACATAGTGAATAATACTTACGAAGGACACACCTATTAATTGATGATATCTTAAGGGCGGTATTCGTTGAAACAGATCTAAGTTTAATACTCTAGTTTCCTAGATCTCTACGATGGCTTTAGTTGATAAAATATGAAATATATTTTCATACATACTATATGGTGCATAGATGTTCACATTTTTTATATGATTAGTCAAACTCAAGAAAGTTTAATACAGAACAATTATATAAGTTGATTTATTTAGGCCAGTCTCAGTAGTGTTTTATGTCGTGATTTTTAACATGCGCATATTTTGAAATAGAGTATAATAGTTTCATCCTCATAAAACTCCTCTCTACTCTATTAAAATTTTTATTTCAATCATTGATACAGTAGCCGTTAAGATTGGCCGTAGGATAGAGGTAGGGAGTATATTGACAATCAATACTCGTGTTTAATGAGGTGGGCACGTGTGCATTTATATCAGAGCACTTTTGGTTGGCATTAGAATGGAATGGAAGTTTGGAGGTAGGAATTTAGAAATCTTCTGTTTGTTATGCAGAAATGGAAGTTCTGCTTGGAAGCAGAATGAGAGTCTAGAATGCAAACTATCACTAAACAATTCCCTTCGGAGGGGTGAGATTTGTCTCTACCAGTTTTGCATTTCCCGGAGATGCACATCGAGCACGGTGACATTTTCATTTTTTATTTTATCTTACTCCACATGTGCTGGTGATTTCGACCAAACCACTGCAGACGCCCTTATTAGAGAGCTTATATCTTATTTATTGTCTTGATTAATGTGACAAATATGAGCTAGTTGGTTGACCTTATTATTGGAGAGGTGGTCAAAGATAACAAGAAGAACATACACATTTTCTAATGAGAGAGAAAATAAAAAAATAGTCATGGTAATTTAAAAAATAGTTGAGAAGCCCGGTTACAAAAAGTTTCTTCTAACTTTTTAAGAAATTTTGAAAACGTTTGGAAGAACTCAATAATAGCATACTTCTAGTTGTTTTAATGACTTCCTTAAAAAAATGTACTGATTTTTTAATTATTATTTTTTTACACAAATTGCCATTGTCATGTTCACTTGGACTCTGTTTGCCCCCACACGTCCACCAATGGTAGAAAAGAAAATTTGTCAACCAAGCAACTGGACGTAAAAAAAAAGAGGACTACAGCTTACATATCTCCTTTTTTTGTCTCTATTTGTGTACCCGCACACATGGACCACACGCATACCCTCCCTGAGAAGCTAGGCCCTCAGATTTTTCCGTCCTTAACCTCCCATCCATGACTCCATAGGGAGCCGTCGGCCATTAGCCTCGTGCAGTTGTGCTGCATGCTCTTTATTTAACACGGTAAAGAAACAATATAAGGTACTCTATGTTTGGGTGCTCTTTTTTTAATGCGGTAAAGAAACAATATAAGGTACTTCATGTTTGGGAAAAAATAATCGAGGGAAGAAAAGGAGCCAAAATTCTAAAGAATCATATGCATGCAATTGTTTTTGAGACTGTAGTCTTCCTTGAAGTTCTACTTTATTTTGGTGCTCCGTCATGCAAATGTACAAAACAAGCAATCCAATTTGTTTTTCCTCTTTAGTCCCAATTTTTTTCTTTTTGACAAACCAAACCAGTCGTTTTGAAAGAATTGGAAGAATCAAAGTGAAAACATACCTGTATACATTGTGCAATCTGCAAGAAAATAAATGGGACATGACACCCTATCCATTCTGACGAGCTCGAATATGCTGCCGGATGCAGCAGACGTCCGTGCCCAAACCGAAATCCTCCATGCAGGCACAAGTATAAATCCTGCTGCCGAAATCGGGACCCTGTACATCCAAACCGAGGCTTTGTTCTCTTTCCCAAATTTACGTAAGTTTATTCCCTCTCTCTCCATCACATTAATTTGTAACCACATATATGGAGCATTAAATATAAGTAAAAAAATAACTAATTACACAGTTTAGTTATAAATTACGAGACGAATCTTTTAAGCTTAGTTAGACTATGAATTGGATAATATTTATCAAATACAAATAAAAATACTATAGTGCTTCACATGCAAGTTTTTCGCAATCTAGACAATGCCCGAGACGCTCACCGAGTCACAGCTGGATTCGAAGCATATAGAAAGGGAAAAGAACGGGTTGAGAGATGGTTCCGTGTACGTATGTGGACCCAAATGTCCGTAACAGGCAAGCTCCAGCCGAAAAAAGGATAGCGGAACTACGAAACCCAACACAACAGCGAGGCGAGAAAAAAAAAGAAAAAAAAAGAGAGGCGAAAAGGGCAAAAAAAGCGGACCCCACCCGACCCGCGATCCTCGCGCACCGGCCGACGGCGATCGCCGCCGCCGCGGATGCGATGCGCTCCCCCCTCCGGCGGCGGCACCGTGCTGGCCCGCGCACCTTCGTGAAGGGGCCCTCCACCACGCGCCCCCGTCCGTCTCCTGTGGCTCCGAATCCGAGGCTCCGGAGCTCGCTCGCTCCCCGCGCCGGCGCCGGCGCCGTCGCCCTCCTGGCTCCCCGCGCCATCGCCTCGGGACGGAGCGGAGCGGATCCACCAACATGTGGCTTTTCGGGCGCACGAGGAACCGCTTATCCCTGGAGGAGCTCCGGTACCTAACAGATCAGCTCCAAAAGGTGCACGCCGTCAACGAAGCTAATCTGGATTTCGTGATCGAAGCATTGAGATCGATTGCGGAGATTGTGATATACGGCGACCAGCATGATCCTTCGCTGTTCGAGTATTTCACGGAGAAGCAGATCATGGGTGAATTCGCTCGTATCCTAAGGATCTCTTCTAACCTGTCATCAAAGGTGTCACTCCAGTTGCTGCAGACAATGGGCATCATGATCCAAAATCTGAGAGATGAGCATTCAATTCATTATATTTTGAGCAGTGAGCACATCAACTTCTTCATCGCGTACCCATTCGATTTCCGGATCGATGAGATGGTATCCCACTACATATCCTTTCTGCGGGCGGTAAGTGGGAAGCTGAACAAGGATACAATTTCTCTGCTCGTCAAGACAGAAGGCGATGAGGTCACTTCTTTTCCTCTCTATGAAGAGGCCTTGAAGTTTGCTTTTCATGACGATAGCATGATCCGAGTTGCTATACGTACCTTGACGCTCAATGTCTACCACGTTGGAGATGAATCTGTTAACAGATTCGTTTCCCGTGTGCCTCTGTCAGACTATTTTTCAGACATGGTCCAGCATTTTCAGAAGCAGTGCATTGACTTGGACAAGTTGGTTGCACGATCCTTGCAATCTGCAGATTCTTCTCTGCCGATGTCTTGTGTTGAAGATGCGATTGCGCAGATTGAAGACACGCTGTATTATGTCAGTGATGTTATGTCTTCTGGTATTCCTGATCTTGAAAGGTTCATCACTGACAATATCTTGCAAGCTCTGGTGTTTCCGTTGTTGCTCCCATCGCTTCAGAGGCAGAGCACAGATTTGGACTTTAGTGTCACTACATCCATGTACCTGCTTTGTTGTATACTGCACATTCTGAAGAATAAGGATATGGCAAGTACTGTCGCTGCTGCACTTTTTCATCAACTTGATTGCCCTGATGATAGGAAGCAAGGGACACCTCCGAATGGGTATACATCTGAGCATGATAATTGCAAGTCTGAGAACCATTGCAGCACTGCCTCTGCTGTCGAGCAATCAAATGAGGATGAGTCAACTTCTTTATCTTCTGTTAGTTTGAAACGCTTGCCCAACCATTCACCACCAAGTTATTGCTGCCAAGGCAACACACCAAGGGAACACTTGCTGTCCTATATCACAGAAGGAGATGATTCACATGCTTTGGGTTCATTGTGCTTATTCGCTACATTACTGCAGACGAAAGAACTTGATGAATCATTGCTGGATGCACTTGGAATCCTCCCTCAAAGAAAGCAGCATAAGAAGCTTCTATTACAAGCTTTTAGTAGGTGAAGACCTTGCTGAAGGACAATTATTTTCATCAAGCAGCAGTCTAATTGATGATAGCATTCACAGTGATTTTGATATTTATGTAAGGAAGCTTCAGGATAAATATGGGCTACAGTGTCACCGTCCACGGCAGATGACTTCCGAAGCTCACAGATATCAGGTGCTTGATGCTTTGGTCGACCTTTTCTGCAGATCAAAAGTTTCTGCAGATGTTCACTTGGTTGGTGGATGGCTTTTCCGGCAACTGCTGCCCCATGGAGAGGAAGAATTCACTGCTTTTTATCTAAGACGACTAAAGGATTTACACAAGGATTGTAGCTCAAAGCGTTCAGAGGAATCTGGAGGATGCTGGTGCGACATGCTTCTTGCTATCATTAAAGAGGCTTGGAGGAACTGCAAGAAAGAAGTTGAGGCATCTTCAGTTGCCATTGCGGAGGGAGTCTATGAGATAGTTAAGCATTGCATTCTTGCTAGTAGTTGTAGAATTACGAAAGTTGAAGACCGCCCAGAGGGAAGCTCATCCAAATACTTAGAACACCCTCCATGCATCTCCAAGGACATAGAAAAATTTTGCTGGTGCAAGAAACCAATGGGGGAAGAAGAGATCAATACTAGCAGAATGGAGGAATACTCAGACAGCTACACTTTCAGCAGCTATAAGCTGCAACTTCTTACCGTGCTGAACAATTGCTATAAACTGCAACAGCTCAACATGCTGAACACTTGAGTTGAACATTTGTGAAGCATACAGAAGGGGATCGGGTTGCTTGTCCAGCTGCCATATACTAAGGGGTTGCTTCATTCAGGAATATGGATTCAACTGTGCTTCAGTGTTTTCTTCTTTGGAAATTTGAATCTCTTTTATTTGATTGATTTGAATGAGAAATAAGATCAACCCTATATTACCTCAGGGAAAAAAACAGAAATTCGCCACCAGCCCTCAGTCTCTTGCGGCCACTGTTTGAGACTGAGTTAGGTAAGATGTCCGTGTAAAAGTGGAATCTTGAGTACAAGACTATATACAAGAAGAGAAAAAGAACTAAGATGTCCGTGTTCATACTTGTTTATCACTTTGAGTATGTTTAGATACTCATACTAAGATACTTCAAATCTTTCTATGCGAAAAAAAATTTTAAAGGAACCCATACTTTTTAATATATTACGAAAATGCCACTGACTGTAGTATATAAAATAAGTATAACCATATATTCTATGTATACATGCATACTTGACATATATACTACCATAGATAGTCTAGTACGATTATATACTTCGTGTACATACACTTCGTTCAGTTATATACACTCTAAATCTAGAGATATACACATGGGAGTAACTATATATATATATATATATATATATATATATATATATATATATATATATATATATATATATATATATTTATTTATTTATTTAAAAAATACCATGGTTTTCTAAAATACTTTGGTTTGATTTTTTAGAGTGTCATGTAATGTTTGGATGCAATAAATTATATGGTTTTAAAAACCATAATACTACAACACTAATAGGTCCTGAATCTATGTTGACATGCCTATTTATAGAGAGATGTCAATTCACTCCTACATGCGAAATGTTCTATATACACTGTTTGATATCTGAACGTTCACCTAACTGATTTTTTTTTAAAAAAAACGTCCACCTACATGCGAAATGCTCTATATACACTGCTTTAGTGGTTATTTTATAAACATATGCATGTGGGCTCAAACGAGCCACACATAGAGAAAAGTAGAGAACAGTATACTCGCCCAGATGTTTGAGATTGGGTAACTGATGCCAATAAAATAGTTTTGAGACCATGGGATGGATTGGTGTCTTCAACTACTGCAGCCTACTAGAGTGACATCTAGATGTTAGTGTCAACTTCACAAATTTGTCTTTTCTAAACTATTGTTGATTGATGTACAATTAATGTAAATTTCTGCAGGGAGCCGATTACGTGGCATATAGAAACATCATTAAGCAAACTTAGGTTAGGTAGGATCTTTTTAGATAGAATCTACACCTACCTGACTTGGAGCATTTGACGGTATTCATATTTATGACACTTAGATATACACTATATCTAGTTACATAGTAAAAAGCAAGATAAGTAGAAAAATCAACCAAATGTCTTATAATTTGGAACAGGAGGAGTATGAGTAAAAAAATGAGACATTTTTATTATATAGTTACTTTGGCGATCTCAATTCTCAAGGTATGTTGGCAAAGTCTCGTAGTTGAATTGTATGGTGAATGTAGTGTCTATATCTTACTAAACTGAAAATGGACATTTTAATGTTCCAACCAAACAACCTAAATAACTACTCCCTGAAATATATAGCTTATTTTGAAATTGTTCTAATATATATTTTTTAACTTTCATCAAGTTATATAAAAATGCATAACATCAATTTTATTTTATTAGATTCTCCCTGAAATATATTTTGAAAAGATCATTTTATTTATTTTGTACTCCCTCCATTCCAAATTATAAGTCGCTTTGACTTTTTTTGGTACATCTATTTTGCTATGTCTAGATATATAGCAAAATGGATGAACCAGAAAAGTCAAAGTGACATTTAGAACGGAGGGAGTAGATGTTAATGTATTATTCTAAAACTTGGTTGAAGTTAGAAAGATTTGACTTAAGCCAAAGGCAAAGTGAGTCATAACATGGAATTGAGAGCATATTTATGCGTAAAGCATCTACTAAAATCTAAAATGTCTTAAGTGGGTTTAAATATCTACTATGGAATCCCTACTATTAGATATTGGAATCCCTACTATTAGATATTGGAATCCCTACTATTGAAAGAAATATGATGCTGAAATATAAATAAATTGTCCGTCTTTCATCATAAGTTTGGCCGCAATTAGTTGATATATACACGCAACTTCATAATTGAAAACTTTTATAGTGGGAAAAAAATTAATACCCCAACAAATATTTCAATTCATAGCACAACGAGTCATCAATTCACCCATTTTATCACAATATTGTCATTTTTCTTATAAATACTATACAAATGTAAAAATATTGAAATGTTCTTGGGACATATGCTTATGCATAGTTTATCACACTTATGAAATGTCATCATGTTTGTCCGGCCCATCTTAATCAAAATTGCTAATTTCGCCACCTTTTGTTTTAGGTACTACACGCATCATATAGATAATGGTTCTTCAGGAGATATATAATGCACTAGGCATGCAAACGTTTTAGAGTAGCACACAAAACCAAAGGAATAAACGTACTCAACTCTGTTTTTTCTTCTGTAATAGAACTCCTAAACTCCTAATATGTTCGATTTAGAGAGCAAAAGAAGGAATGAGCTTTCCGAGAACCATCTGGTTCTTGAGATACAATTCCCGACCAAAAAAAAAAGGGAAAAATGTATACAAGTGTTCCATTGGGTCACATGCATGGAACATGCATGATGGGTAGGTCACCTAAAATTTGTCATGGGCAGGCATCAGATATATTTCCCTATGTCCAAATTTGTGAAAGTGATCGCCATGTGCCACTATATACTCTCTCCGTTCTAAAATATTAATTATTTTAGGTTTTTGTACCATAAGTTTAATTTAATTTATAGAAAATATGTAATTTATTTATATATTTAAATAAATTTATTAAAAAACAAAGATATAACATTAATTATATATCATAAATATTAATATTTTTTAACATATATTTAATTAAATTTATTTTTTTGGAAAACAAAAATAAAAGTAACAGATATTTTAGGATGGAAGGAGTGTATTATATGATCCTTGAGCACTCACATGGAAATCAATGCTCCATTTCTAGCAGGGTACTACATGCCAACAAAGTGGTTGATGCCAGCTCCAGTAACAAAAATGACGATCTTTTGAAATAAAATACAGTATAAGATCATGATTTTTAATTATTATCTTGCCAATGAGCCAATCATCGCAGGCCCACAACAAATATACTCCCTCCATCCCAAAAAGAATGACGTTCTCGCTTCCTAAGAAATGATTGCCGGTAATTTTTTAAAAATAATAAATATCATCGATTAGTATCATAATTTGTATTGTTAGAAAGATCTTTTAGATCTAGTTTTTTAATAAATTTATTTAGAGATATAAATATTGTATGTATTTTCTGCAAATCGAGTCAAACTTGTGGCGCGAACACCCAAAAACATCTTTTTTTTTGGGGACGGAGGGAGTATACTTCAAACTGATGTCAGTACGTCAACAACAGTAAAGCTAGCTAATCCGCATGAAAAGCAAACCAGCCAATTGAAAGGACGCTTTGCTTATGTGTCTGTTAACAGCGAAACATCTGCGGTGACTTCGTCAATCTCAAAATTTGTTGATCCAACTCAATTCTTCGAAGAAGATTATAAGAGTAGAATATGCGTGCATGCGTTATAGGGGTGGGTGTACCCTCATGTATGTGAGCGTCTGCATAACTAGATCTCGCAAAAAAAAGAACGCTATGCTTTGTCCATAACTAATTAGCTCCTGTATTTAGAGTGCGTTTGGTGTGGCTCCCAGGGCTCCCACACACGTCTCTTCCCGCCTATAAATACATGGTCTGTTTCTCTGTAGGATCCCAAAGCTATCATCCAACAAGTAGTAGACTTTAACACTACAAGGGCATAGTACATCTCAATCGAAACTCTGAAACTCATAGATACACCGACACAGACCACACTGCTTGCACATTAATCCGAAGATGATAGGTGAACTGGATTCCGATGTTGTTGTACGCTATTTCAGAGGCAAGAGCATCCTGATCACTGGTTCAACTGGTTTCCTGGGGAAAGGTACGGTACCTCTTCATGTTCATGCATAACTCGTTCAGTACTCTTTCATTGTGTCTGCACTCTGCACAATACATGGACATGGCTGGTCATCTCAGTGGGGGTGCTCGTTTGTTTGCTGCCTTTTCGTCTCTTCGTAGTGCTTGTGGAGAAGATACTGAGGGTTCAGCCGGATGTCAAGAAGCTCTTCCTCCTTATTCGAGCTGCCGATGCTGAGTCTGCGAAGCAGAGGGTCCATACTGAGGTGAAAACAAAATATTTCTTCTGTTCTTCCTTGCATCTCAGTTTTTGAAGTTGTATCCAATGATCCAGTCTCTAAATTTTAATTTTCTGCATGACATGTACAAGGACAGAGGAAAATCGTGTATATATGGATCTCTGAAATATGCAAATCTGATGCCCTCTGTCTTTACCACTGTGCTCGTGCATATCTTGTAATAAGAAACTCATTAAAGATGCATGCACCACACAAATCCTGCTCACGCAATATTAATAAAGAAAACAAGAGTATTAATTATACACATTTGTCCTTTCATCTGAAGAGCAAACTATTTGTTTTGTAGCTATGTCTACCCTTATCACCCACTCAGCAAAATATGCCTTCCAATCCAACTTTGATATGGCCTGTTGTTTAGCTGAAGTTTAAGTGTGTGGCTATACTGTGCAGTAAGCCAGTAACCATCAATAACATAAGGACAAGAAGAATATGGTCAAATATGCTTTACTTGTGCAAATTTGTGACCAAAGCAGAAATATCCCTTCAATAGAAGTAGACAGTGACTGGTCTGAAGAGGAGGCACTTGTGGCAAAAGCTTTTCAGAAACGAATAGTATAGCACAGCACAGATATGGAAGTAAAAGACAAAGTGATCACATAATGGATATGCAGGTTAACACCCTCACAATAGCTAAGGGGAACAGCGAAAGATCTGAAAGTAATCTTTGCACTGTGCAAATCTGCAGGTTTGCTGAATCAGAATGTCTCCTGGTGGATTTGCGCTGCATTCAGTCTGAATTATATTTTCTTCTGAGAAAACTAGTGTCAAATGCATAGGTCATTAAATGTTTCAAGCAAGACTTCCAAGAATTATATACCTAATAACTGTTGTGTTTCACTAATAATATTGGTCTTTGTATGCAAACTCTGTTTTTTTAACCAAATATGCAAACTCTGTTTCGATATCGCTAGGTGATAGGAAGGGAGATCTTTCAAATTTTGAGAGAAAAGCATGGCAATGGGTTTGAAGGTTTCATCCAAGAAAAAGTATGCCCTTTGCCAGGAGACGTCATGTATGAGAACTTGGGCCTAGGCCCTACTAAACTGAGAGAACTTTGCAAACAAATAGACATAATTGTCAATGGAGCTGCAACTACAAATTTCTATGAAAGGTCTGACCAGATGCCTATTTCTGTAAACAAATTATTTCAGATGGCATATTGTGGAAGTATTTGGTTAATTATTTGGGCAAAGTGCAGATATGATGTGGCTTTCGACACAAACGTCATGGGAGCCAAGCACATCTGTGAGTTTGCAAAGAGGTGCAGCAAACTCAAGATGCTGCTACACGTTTCAACAGGTAAGAAGCAACAACCCTTCCTGTGTGGCCAAATCTGGACCATCCATTTTCTTCAATTAAGGGGTATAATATAATATAAGTATCACTAAAATAATTATAGCAATCTGAATTCATATAATGATAAAATTCGTTGAGCAGCTTATGTAGCTGGTGAACAAGAAGGGATAGTGCTAGAGAAGCCATTCGATTTGGGTGAAACCCTGAGGGAAGGCACAAACCTGGACATCGAATCCGAACTAAATCTGATAAAAGAGACCAGGAGAGAACTGAAAGCCAACCGTTCTTCAGAAAAGGCTGAGAAAAGAACCATGAAGGAGCTTGGCCTCAAGAGGTGAGTGAAAACTAGACAACTCATTACTACCAAAAAAAAAAAGTACATTTTTCCCTTTATGCAGCCTTGCTGGTACCAAATTATCACAAGCACATGACATGTCTGTTAATGATGAAGGGCAAGGGAGTTCGGGTGGCCGAACACCTATGTGTTCACCAAAGCAATGGGGGAGATGCTGCTGGGGCACCTTCGAGGACATCTCCCGGTCGTCATCGTCCGGCCTAGCATCATAACCAGCATCCTGAACGAGCCGTTGCCGGGATGGATGGAAGGGATCAGGTAGGTGACCACAAGTACAAGAAGTAATTCACCAGATGCTCAGACAATCAGACATGCATCCAATAAATTCTCCATTGATTTCTTCATCTCAGCAAGCATGCAGTCAGTAGTATATATATGCACAGCAGACACAATGAATGAAAAAACAAAATGCATGGCTGCCTTTTGCAGGACCATTGACTCGTTCATCATCGGCTACGCCAAGCAGGCTCTGTCAATCTTTTTAGTCGATCTCAACTTGATAATGGACGTGGTGAGTGAGTCTCCGAAAAATTCAGAGAAATGTACCACAGGCCCGTGATCGAGTTCGTTCCCATTCCATGTAGAACACTTCTTCCTTCAATAGGTGGACTGACAAGTGGCAACTATGTTTTGTGACAGATTCCCGGGGACATGGTGGTGAACGCCATGATGGTGGCCATGGCGGCGCACTCGGAGGAGCACGCGCAGCAGCTAAGCATCTACCATCTGACGTCGTCGGTGCGGCACCCGGCTCCCTACGCCGTCCTCGCCGAGAGCGGCCACCGCTACTTCCTCCACAACCCACTGAGGTCCGGGGGCAAAAACAGCGAGCCCCTGCGGCCATGCAGGATGCGCTTCTTCCGGACCCTCCCCAGGTTCCGCGCCTACATGGCCGTCAAGTTCAGGCTTCCCCTCGAGGTCGGTCGCTATTATCTAATTATTACTACTCTGCTCAAATTCATTGTTTCGATCGATGCTACCAATATATATGATCGAACGAATGCTAGCTCTTGCATGGTTCATTCTTCTCGGCTTGCTGATCATCACCAGATCCTTCGCCTGCTCAACATCGCCCTGTGCGGCGCTTTCTCCCGGCGCCACGACGAGCTCAGCAGGAAGTACAGATACGTCATGCATATTGCAGAGCTGTACGCGCCATACGCCTTGTTCAGAGGATGGTAAGCAACAATGCAGCTGACCATAACCTTCTCTCTTTCTTTTCATTCCTTTTACTTTAAGAATTGTTCTTTGGGTTTGATTGAAAGCTTCGATGACACCAACACGGAGAGGCTGAGGGCGGCGATGGCGAACAATGGGCACGAGGACTTTGGTTTCGATCCCAAGTGCATAGACTGGGACGACTATTTCTACAGGGTTCACATCCCTGGTGTTCTCAAGTACCTGCTGTGTGATTAGTAGAGAGAGAGCCAAATGAATTAATCTCGTGTGTTTTAATTTACACAATATATGTTGTCGGTGCGGTGTTGTGCTGCAAATATTAAGTCAGAGTCTCAGACAGATGCATTTTGCAGATTTCTTCCCTAGCATTCTTGCTCAGTGGCTATAAGGAAAGCATATCATTAAATTTCTCATGTTGCTAAATTCTTTTTGAGAATGGTGGTACAACTTTTCCTTTGGTCTTATGCCACCGTTATGCCAACTTTTGGTTGAGACAAGGACTCAGGTACACTTACACAAGCTAGAATAAATTAAACCAAAAAAACTTATACTTTAATAATAATGCATGCCACATTATTAGAAAAAACTAGCTCTAAAAGGTTGTTTAGCTAACTTTGTTCAGAAATCTAGAAATATTTCCAAAAGGTTGTTCAGCTAAACTGGTCCAGGAACTATTGCCAGACGGTTCTGCGGTTCTAGTTTGTTTGAACTATTCACTAAAAATTACTACTTCCATTCGTAAATGTGTACGTTATGTCCTTCCCAAAACTGATGGCAATATCCGGCCACTAGCCCACTACTTAGTACCTTGTTCCGTAAACGCATGGTTCTCCAAGTTATCATGTACTCCCTCCGTCCCTAAATAAGTGTCGCCGCTTCCAAGAAGCAAATACCGGTAATTTTAATAAATATTAAATATTATCAATTAGTATCATAATTAGTATCATCGGAAAGATCTTTGGATCTAGTATTTTAACAAAATTATTTGAAGATATAAATATTGTAACGTATTTTCTATAAATCAAGTCAAACTTATGGCACGCATCCCACGGCGACACTTAAAAAAGGGACGGAGGGAGTATCTTCTAAAATTCATCCGTTATTGATTGTCAGTACTACGAGAGAGATCATTTCTTTTGACATCGACGTTTGATTTTTTCTGGCGGTTTCTCTTGAGAACACCCAGTAGAAATTAACCCTATTTTTACTGACGGTTTCTTAAAAAATCCGATAGTAGAAATACGATTTCTACCTGGCGGTTCGTTAAGAAATCCGTCACTAGAAATCATGTATTTCTACAAGCGGTCGTATTTGTCTTGGCGGGTTTCTTAAGAAATTCGCCACTAGAAATAGTTTGAAATTAATTTTTTAATTTTTCAAACTTTCTTGTATGGAGAAATTCTCAAAATAAAAGTTACATATCTCAAAAAGTTATGAAATTTTATAGTTGATAACTTTTTCATTTAAAATCATCTTTTCATAAAAAAAACTACATCCAAATTTATCAAATTTAAAATTCAAATTTTGCAAACGACCTTGGATGGAGAAACTCCCAAAATAAAAGTTATAGATCTTGAAAAGTTATGAAAGTTTATAGTTGATAACTTTTTATTCGAATTCGTTTAGGGCCTCAAACACTCAACTTATACTTGATTTTGGATAATATGCGGGGAAAAAAAAAGAATATGGATACATGTGAGTGTGTGGTGCAGTGGTAGAGGAGGGATGGTTCGAATCCCAATAGTCGCGGAGCGAATGATTTTATACGAAAAAATGCACGACTTATGACGGAGACAAACGGGTGCCTCGCCCGGTTTAAAAAAAATATTTTTTCCTTTTTTGTTATTTTCGAGCAAAATAGTAAATTCTAGACAATAATTTTTACTGGCGGTTCTCAAAACACCACTAGTAAAATTAAGTGATTTTCACTGATCTCTCCCATTGCAGTTTCAAAAAATATCTACAAAATAGCTATAGAATACTAGTACTAATGTTTTCTATACTAGTGTGCATTATATACTCTCTTTCATCTCCAATCTTTCTCTCGAAGCAGCAGCGAATTCTTCTCTGAATTCTTCCAGTACTGAATTCACCTGGCCACGCACGATCGCACCAAACGCGCGGAAGGGAGATGCACTAATTGCAGCCCGCGTGATGCTGCTGGCCACAGATCGGAGGAGCGTCGTTCGTCCCTGCTGGTGTGGCCATGGCTCGCTAAACAACGGCCCTTCTCTCTCTGTCTATCTAATTTTTGGGTTCTCTGCGTCTTCTATGCGCTCGTAGTGGTATGGTAAACGTATAGTGTCTACATCTTTACTAAACTGAAAAAGGACATTTTAATGTTCCAACCAAACAACCTCAACTAACTACATTCGAATGATTCTCCATGAAATATATTTTGAAAAGATCATTTTATTTTAGTATGTAGAAGTTAATGTATTTGTCAGAGGTGAAAAACGTGGTCTGCTAAACCTCTGGCTAAACTCGCAATTAATCGGGCCATTATTGAACCAGCCCGCAGTCATTTTTAAAAGAGTAAATTGCACCATAGGTACTTAAACTATTGGGTGGTTAACAGATCGGTACTTCAACTAAAAGGGAGGATGCACGGTTTGCATGACCTACCTCTCGATAGGCAGACCCAGAGCGGCCTCCGACCTTGGGAGTGTACGATCTACACAACCCCACGCTAGGGTCCCATTCTCCTCTCCTCCGCTTTAGGCAACCCTAGGCTTGCACCACAAGCATTTGGGACGCGCTGTAAGCCACGATTCGTGTGCAAGCCACACAGCGGTCAACCCATACCCATCTCTCCTGTACCCCACACAAGTATGGCTCACCATTAATTAGCGGTACTACTAACACGCCCTAGCTATCATCGCTCACGCAGCAGGCCATGCTACACAGGATAGCACTGTTATGCCTTACCACGTACAACGTGGGTCCTAATCAACTGTTCAGCCTCTCCAAGGACTATATGGGCATGGGTGGACTTACCAGCGACATGACAACACCAGCGATGACTCGGAGCATCGTCACGCGCAAGGAGAAGAAGGACACTCTGACCCTGAAGAGCTGGATGAGCCACTCTGCCTTTTTTCATCCTTTTCTCTTTTTTTTCTCTTTCATATTCATCATCTCTCATCTCTACGACCTCCGTGTATCTAAACCCTCTCTTCGGTTTGTAAAGGGAGGGCAAGTCACCCCTCCAAGGCATCGCTTAGCATCTCTCAACACACATCGCACACACGCTCAATCACGCACCACGCTCACTACCAGAGACTTGGGAGTCTTCTCTCTCTCGAACCTTTTGAACCTCCTACTACAAACCTCACTAAGTAACACAACCCACTTCAAACTGGACGTAGGGCCTCTCACCTGAACCAATATACGTCTTTGTGTCCTCTTAGCAAACTATTTTAGGATAAACATGCATCTTAAAGATTCACTAGTAGTTATTTACTCGAAACATCGACAGTATTATTCTAAAACGTGGCCAAAGTTAGAAAGATTTGACTTTAGGACAAAGACAAAGTAAATTAAACATATTATGTATGAAAAATACAATGCTGAAATATATAAATAAATTGTCTTCTTTCGTCGTAACTGAAAACGTTTGAAGCAATTAGTTGATAGATACATGCAACTTCATACTTGAACACTTTTAACATTAGCAGGGGCCTGCCCCCTCCCCCCAAAACACTAGAAAAACGCTAATACCCTAATAAATATTTTAATGCATAGCACAACGAGTCATCACCAATTCACCTGTTTTTGTCATGATATTATCATTTTTCCTTACAAATATTATATTGAAAATTATCGAGACACACTTGTGAACTCTTATAAAGCCAAACTCTATTAGCTATTTCTCTTAACATGTAAGTTATCCACCTCATCGCCCAACTATTAGATGTATTTATAGCTAACTAACATTTACAATTATGATGGAGACACATCATGCATTTAGTTATCCACGTCAACATGTCACGCCATCCTTTAATCTTTATTTATATTTGTTTATCTTTTTATATAAGTAATTTTTTATTTTAAATCATCATGAATTTCTACAGCAACGCTGGTATTCACCTGTATCAGAATTGTTGCGCCCCATGTCGCTACTGTTCTTTGTACGTACACATCGTACAGATAATGGTTCTTCGGGGAATAATATGCGCTAGCATGCAAATGTTTTACTGGCACACAAAACCAAAGGCATACGTATTTGTACTCTGTTTTTTTATGTAATAGAACTAAACTCCTAGTGTTAAGCAAAAGAAGGGACTTAGCTTCCCGAGAACCATCCACTACAACGGAAATTATTTTTAGTCGTGGTCAAAATCAATTTTTTGAAACAGTTCTCAAAACCGATACTATGCTAGCGACTGTAAAAATAATTTATTTTTGGAGACGGATCCACTTGACCGACTTTGAAAAAAAGATTTCTAAAAACGGTTGTGCTAAGTCAACCGGTACTGAATATCTCTATCTATCATTTATAGAGGCAGCTGTGTTGTCTGAATTGTTGTTGAAAATACATTTACAGAGCTGGATTGTCTTAAATGATTTTTAGGCAATGAAAAAACAAAGCTCGCCGGCGGCGGCGACCGGCCAGCACACCGCGCCTGGCAACCACACCCGGCCAGCTCGCTGGTTCTCTTGCAGCACATATCAACGTAACTCTGCACTACAGCGCAGGTCATGCAGTCGTTGGCGTTGTAGCGTCGTCGCTGTCGCCGCGGTTGTGTCGGCGCCTTCACCGTCGCCGCGGTTGCTCGTCCCCTTCACCGTCCCCGCAGTCATGTCGTTGCTATCACTGTCACCGTGGACGCGCCATCGACATGTGCTGCCGCACCTTCGCTGCAAGCTGAGGGCATGATTGTGGCTAGCTGAGGCCTGAGGGGCATGATTGTGGCTGTGAGCTTTTGCCGCTGCCCTCACCCTTCTGCTGCTCGCCGCGCTTTCGTTTTCGTTACCGTTAAGAGAAGCCAGGGCCGGCTGGGAAGATACTGAGGATAAGGACAACTTGGGTGGGTCCTGCGCACATGGGGAGGACCTGTAGATGACATTCAAAGAATGCGTCTACCAGATTTTTGAACTCCACGCCCACAAACTAATAAATTTTTGCACGATTTTTAGAAATGGACGTAATATGACTGCTACTATAACCAAGCGTATACTTGGAACAGGTTTTCAAAATAATATTTTTAAAGGTGGATGTCTTATCATAACTGTTTTAAAAATATTTGTATCTTTAGAGATGGTTTTCTTAATGAAACAGTTCCTAAAAATAGATTTTCAGTAACAGTGCTCTCTGTCCTAGTTAATTAGTATTGGTTTCTTATATCAACTGTGTCTGAAAAAAATTGGTGCCGACTGTAAAAATAATTTGTGTCCTAGTGATCTGATTACTCAGTTCCCAACAAAAAAGATAGAAAATACATACAAGTGTTCCCAATGGGTGACATGGAACATCATGGTAAGGCCTCATATATATCTCCCTATGTCCAAATTTCTAAAAGTGGTCGCCATGCATGTGCCACTACATATATTCAGCACTCACATGGAAATCAATGCTCCAGTTCTGGCAGGTTACTATATGCCAACAAAGTGGTTGATGAAGTAAAAGATGACGATCTTTTGAAATAAAATACCGTATAAGAAATAAGATGATGAATTTTATTTATCATCTTGCCAATATCATCGCAGGCCTAGAACAAAAATATATACTTCAAACTGACGTCAGTACGTCAACAGCAGTATAGCTAGCTAATCCGCATAAAAGCTCACCAACGAATTGAAGGGACGCTTTGCTTGCCCATAATTAGCGCTGACTCTATTTACTACAGCAACCATCCTGGTTCCTGTTACCCACTGAAACACATCTCTTTCGAATTCCCGCCTATAAATACATACATGGTCTGTTTCTCGATCTGTATAGGATTCCAATGCTAACATCTCATCAGAATCTCTCATAGATAGACCGATACGGACCACACTGCTTGCACATTGCTTGATTCGAAGATGATAGGTGAACTGGATTCAGATGTTGTTGTACGCTACTTCAGAGGCAAGAGCATCCTCATCACTGGTTCAACTGGCTTCCTGGGGAAAGGTACGGTACCTATTCACGCATGAACTCGTCCAGTAATCTGCTGTCAGGGTGTCTGCACAATGCATGGCTGATCATCTTAGTGGGGGGTGCTTGCTTGTTGCTGCCTTTTCGTCTCTTTCGTAGTGCTTGTGGAGAAGATGCTGAGGGTTCAGCCGGATGTCAAGAAGCTCTTCCTCCTTGTCCGAGCCGCCGATGCCGAGTCTGCTAAGCAGAGGGTCGAGACCGAGGTGAAAACAAAATATTTCTATATTCTTCATTCCATCTGAGTTGTTCATGTTGTATCCAATGATCCATTCTCTGAACTTTTCTGCATGACACATGCAAATGTATATGTTGCTGGGAGAACATTTCTACGTAATGTTGCTGGGGGAACATTTCTACGTACCAGGACAGAGGAATGTGCATGTAGATTTTTGAAATATACAAATCTGATGTCCTCCATCTTTATCACTGAGCTCGTACATAGCTTGTAATGAACGCAATACTCAGCAAAATATGCCTTCCAATCCAACTTTAATATGGCCTGTTGTCTAGCTGAAGTTTTAAGTGTGGCTATACTGTGCAGTAAGCCAGTAACCATCAATAGCATAATGACAAGAACATGCTCAACTATGCTGTACTTGTGCAAATCTGTGACGAAAGAAGAAAAGATCCCTTCAATTGAAGTAGACAGTGACTGCTCCAAAGAGGAGGCAGTACGTTGCGGCAAAAGCTTTTCAGAAACGAATAGTAGCATAGCACAGATATGGAAGAGACAAAGTGATCACATAATAGATATGCAGGTTAACACACTTACAATTGCTGAGGGGAACAGCGAAAATATTAAAGTAATCTTTGCATGGTGCAGAATCTGCAGGTTTGCTGAGTCAGAATGTCTCCTGGTGGATTTGCTAGCTGCATTCAGTCTGAAATATATTTTCTTCTGACAAAACTAGTGGCAAATGCATAGGTCATTAAATGTGTTTGAAGCAAGACTTATAAAGTATAATATACATAATAACTGTTGTATTTCACTAATAATATCGGTCTTTCTATGCAAACTCTATTCTTTATCACTAGGTGACAGGAAGGGAGATCTTTGAAATTTTGAAAGAAAAGCATGGCAGTGGGTTTGAAGGTTTCATCCAAGAAAGAGTATGCCCTTTGCCAGGAGACGTCACGTATGAGAACCTGGGCCTAAGCCCTGCCAAACTGAGAGAACTATGCAAAGAAATAGACATCATTGTCAATGGAGCTGCAACTACAAATTTCTACGAAAGGTGTGAGTTATTTCTGTTAACAAATTATTTCATATCGCATATTTTGGAAGTATTTGGTTAATTATTTGGCCAAACTGCAGATATGATGTGGCTTTTGACACAAACGTCATGGGAGCCAAGCACATCTGTGAGTTTGCAAAGAGGTGCAGCAAACTCAAGATGCTGCTACACGTTTCAACAGGTAGGATGAAGCAACAACCCTGTGTTTCATGTGTGGAGAAATCTGGACCATCCATTTTCTTCAATAGAGGGGTACAATATAAATACAACTAAAATAAGTATTAACAATCTGAATCCATATAATGATAACATTTTCATGGGCAGCTTATGTAGCCGGAGAACAAGAAGGGATAGTGCTAGAGAAGCCATTCCATTTGGGTGAAACCCTGAGGGAAGGCACACACCTGGACATCGAATCCGAACTAAACTTGATAAATGAGACCAGGAGTGAATTGATGAAAGCCAACCATTGTTCAGAAAGGGCTGAGAAAACAACCATGAAGGAGCTTGGCCTCAAGAGGTGAGTGAAAACTAGCTACTAGCTCATTACTAGAAAAGTACATTTGTCCTGCAGTTATGTATATTTGCTGCTACGTAGCAATACGTACTGCTATCCAAATAATCACAAGGCATGACATTGACATGTCTGTCAATGAAGGGCAAGGGAGTTCGGGTGGCCAAACACCTATGTGTTCACCAAAGCAATGGGGGAGATGCTGCTGGGGCACCTTCGAGGACATCTCCCAGTCGTCATCGTCCGGCCTAGTATCATAACCAGCATCCTGAACGAGCCGTTGCCTGGATGGATGGAAGGGATCAGGTACGTCAATGAAAGAGACAACAAATTCACTAGTTGCACTAGACATCCAATAATTCTGCATTAGTTTTGTTGATTTCTTCAGGGAGGGTATATGCTCAGTGAAAAACAAAATTCATGGTTGCCTTTTGCAGGACAATTGACTCGTTTATCGTCGGCTATGCCAACCAGGCTCTGTCCATCTTCTTAGTTGATCTCGACTTGATAATGGACGTGGTGAGTGAGTTTTCTGAAAATTCTAGAGAAATAATGTACCACACAGGCGATCGAATGCCATAGTTCTATGTAGAACTTCTTCCCTTCAATAGGTGAAGGACAACTACGTTTCTTGATAACAGATTCCTGGGGACATGGTGGTGAACGGCATGATGGTGGCCATGGCGGCGCACTCGGAGGAGCAGGATCAGCAGATGAGCATCTACCACCTGACGTCGTCGGTGCGGAACCCTGCTACCTACGCCGTCCTCGCCGAGTGCAGCCACCGCTACTTCCTCCACAATCCACTGAGGTCCGGGGGCAAGAACAGCGAGCCCCTGCGCCCTAGCAGGATGCGCTTCTTTCGCACCCTCCCCAGGTTCCGCGCCTACATGGCCGTCAAGTTCAGGCTTCCCCTCGAGGTCGGTCGCTGTTAGTATTAGTACTCTGCTCAAACTCATTGTTTCGATGCTAACATTATGTATGTATAATCGAACGAATGCTCTTTCATGATTAATTCTTCTCGTCTTGCTGGTCATTTCATCAGATCCTTCGCCTGCTGAACATTGCCCTGTGCGGCGCTTTCTCCCGGCGCCACGACGAGCTCAGCAGGAAGTACAGATACGTCATGCATATTGCAGAGCTGTACGCGCCATACGCCTTGTTCAGAGGATGGTAAGCAACCGATTGCAATGTCTTTCTTTTCATTCTTTTTTTCTTCAGTATGTATGCGTGGCCGCTCTGATCGTTCTTTGGGTTTGGTTGAAAGCTTCGATGACTCCAACACGGAGAGGCTAAGGGCGGCGATGGCGAACAACGGGCGAGACAGGAGTAGCAGGGGATATGATGACTTTGGTTTCGATCCCAAGTGCATAGACTGGGACGACTATTTCTACAGGGTTCATATCCCCGGTGTTCTCAAGTACCTGCTGCGTGATTAGTGGAAACTGGAGAGGCAGCCAAATGAATCTCGTGTGTTTTAATATACAAGTATGCTGTTGGTGTGCGATGTTGTGCTGCAAATATTCAGAGTCTCAGAGGGCTGCATTTGGAAGATTCTTTCCCTAGCGTTCTTGTTCAGTGGCTATAAGGAAAGCATGTTATTATATTTCTCATGTTGCTATAAATCTTTTTTCAGAATGATGGTACAACTTTTCCTTTGGTCTTATGCTGCCACCGTTATGTTAGGAGCTTGGTTGCGTGGGGTGAACAACGAAAAAAAAAATCATGTACTAACTTTTGGTTGAGACAAGGACACAGGTACACTTACACAACATAGAATTATTTAAACCAAAAAAATCATACTTTCATAATAATCGTGCTAAATTATTAAAAAAAACTAGCTACAAAAAAGGTTGTTTAGGTAACTTGGTTCAGAATTCTAGACATATATTTCGAAAAGGTTGTTTAGCTAACCTGGTTCAGAAACTATTGCCACGTTTTAAAAATTTGTTGAACCATGTATATACAAGAATAAAAAATGTTGAAGTATTCACTAAAAATTATCACTTCCATCCATAAATATGTTATGTTTTAGATATTAAACTTTTGACAAACCCAATATGAAAACAACGAGAAGAAAACTAGATAACAATTCTGAAGAATATTCAGTTGGACATTCAACGGTACTATTTGGATATGACCAATCCTTCACGAAAATAGAAAAAAAAGTTACAAGATTACTAATTGTAGTAAACAGTTTCCATTACAAATTCATACCATCTGAATATGACCCATCTAATCCAAACATTTCTTAAATCAACAGGATTGGTCATATCTATACTACGAACCAATGGAGAACCTTGTAAAATGTTCACCAAATGGAACCTTTCCAAAAACTAATACCTTTGAATAATGCCCTGATGTGAATAACCTGCCATTAGCCCACTACTTAACTACCTCCCTCAGTAAACTCTCAATGTCGTGCTCTAGGAGATCACGTATCCTCTGATACTCATCTGTTATTGATCGCCTTATCTCCTCTTTGATCTCCAATCTTTCTCTGGAAGCAGCAGTGAATTCTTCTCTGAATTCTTCCAGTACTGAATTCACCCAGCCACACTGTTAGCAACCTGGTACTGGATTGCAAGAACAAGAAGGAAAACAGAGGGGGAATCAGAGAGAATCAGCAGAGAAGATGAACAGTAGAGGTAGCAAAGAGTTTCAGAGGAAGGGGAATAACCTTTTGGGTTTTGTGTAATTGTTTGATGCCTGTGATGCATCCTTCTCTCTTTTTTTTTTTTTTTTTTTTTTTTTTTGGAGCAAACCTCCTCTCATGTATATAGCTGATTAGCTGTTGCCATAGTTGTCCTATGGGCCGAAGGCCTATGGCCCATACCAGAGGTCCATCTGATGCAGTTTCTGACATCCCCACTCCTTTAGAAGCGGCCCAAGCCACTTTGCATAGACTTCTATCTTTGCTGCAGCTGTTTCTAGGCTTGACGGGTGATGAAGACTAACAAGGACACTACACTGCCACTGAACAATGCAGATAGCAAGCTCTGAATCTCTTGGATCCCATGGCAAATGATGTGTCTTGGAGGGCAGCATCATATTCCTCAGTTTACTGATCAACAACATATCTGAGTTGAGATTTGTGTCTGCAGCTATCTGAGTAACCAACTTCATATGTGCAGAAACAGTAAGGCCAAGGTGTATATTGACATTCCTCCCTTCTTTAGCTTCGGCTTGCCCCCAAGCCGATGGAAAAGCTTGGCACCACCAGGATCCCAATGAAACAATAAACTCGTGTCTGGAAGAACAAATCCGCTGCACAGTCCACTATGAAAAGCAATCTGGTCGCGGAAGACTAGCAATAGTTCATCAAGCAACTTCCTGTAACCTGAGAGCCACATTATCAGGCTGGCATGGGACACGTCACCATATTGGTTGATAGCATGCATAACAATCAATATGTTTGAACGTAATGTCCATGAAGCAAACTTCTGTAATTTGGTATGAACATATTTGCATGATAGTATGGAATATCTCATCTGATGGCAGTCAGAAATTTGGAGATAACATTGCTCATGTTGCTTTGCCCAGATTCCAGGATCAGTAAAGCACCGACTTGCATCAGCTAGACAACACAGTATACAATATGCACTGAAGAGGGATGCAAATAAATTATCCTTTACAAGCATCACCTGCTGGCTGCTGGTACTTGAAAATGCCTTGAATAGAACAAACTTGAACTCCACCGGCAAGTCCAAATCCAAAGCAAGATAATGTCTGAACAACACTTGCACAAAAGCCTGCCATTGTGAACAGATTACCACAACACCCAATGTCCTTGCACTGTCCCTGGCAGAGATCATCATATGTTTGAGGGACTCCATTTCCGCACAAACACGTGAGAATGCACACTGAGCTGGAGGTGGCCATGGTTGCAACCCAGCCTGCGGTACTAGTAGGGTACACAAGACATTCTTCTGATTTCTGGGCTCACAGACATCAATAAGATAGTTAGGCATTTGGAATCTCATCCCACTTTTAGCAGATTTTTTTAATGCCTCTTAGATTTAAAGACCGCGTCCTTCTTGAGATCACCGAAATCCTCTGATTCCATAGGCGACGGGCACGTCACAATCCCATTGTGGCTCCACGCGTGTTTATTTGGGAGTAAAATCCCGGTGAGGGACGCGAGTCCGATCCTGGGAATCGAACTCGCACCGGCAGTCTGCCCAACTGCAGCGCTTGCCACCGAGCTAGGCTCAGTCCTCCACTTTTAACAGATTGGATTGACTTGAAGTATCTTCTGCCAACTTGCCAAGCACATCACCATATTCATCCAGCAAATCAACCTGCCTTGTGTGTGAGCCAACTTGCATGTTCCAAGGCCAACAGAAACGCCAATTCATCGAATCACCATCAATCATACTGAAGAACGACCATGGCAGTGGAATCAAAACATGCATGTCCGCTCAACATCAGAAGTAGCAGAGGTGGAGGCCATGATTTTTGCTGGAACAGCACTAGACATTCAAAATCTTCACCAATATCCCTTAGCTGACTACCTTCAAGCAAGAAACATCGACACTTGCCACCACACTTCCGCCGTACTAGCTCTGGAATCAGTGCACAGCCAACCATACTCACTGATAGCACAAATGTACATCTCAGAAAAATTCTTGTTAAATGACGGCCATGGTAGAGGCCGTAGCCCAGCATCACAGCTCAGCAACCTGAGTTCTGTAGGTGGAGGCCATGGCCTGTGCTGCCTGTATTGTATAGCACTGGATCCCAGCTGCAACTGAATGAAAACGAGAAACAACTCTGTATGAGGATGAGGCAATTCATCAAACACCTGTTGGGCAAGGTGCTGGGAACCTCGTCTTCCTGCTCGGGCACCACCAACTGCAGCAGTCGCAGCATATCCACCGGGGTTGTTCCCCTGCAGCGGCCAGAGCTCGGCGCGGACGAAGCAGTCCGCAGCCACGACGCGGCAGAGCACGCCGACTAGGAGTTTGACAGCGTGTTCAGCGACGTAGACGGAGGTCTCAGCCGCACTGGTGATGACGATGCCGCGTCGAGTGCACAGGGCGAGGTCGATGTGGATCACTCTGACGCCCGAGGTGACGACGCAGCTGAGGGAGGGGACGACGACTACGTCCAGGAGCGCTGCATTGACGTCCAGGTCGATGTGCGTCGCTCTGCGAGGACCCCCGTGCTCCCCTCGGCGAGGACCGCCCGGCGAGGGACAACCAAAGCTTCCCGGAAATCTCTGTTTCCGTGTCCGTCTCCGTCGCCTTGCCCACCGTACGAGCTGATTGTTCATCACTGCTTGCCTGCTTATATTCATTTATTTGATGTTTGATTGTTTTTTATGCCTCGATACCTTAATTAGTGGTTTGGAAAGTAGTAGAGCATAACGCCCCTCGTTCATTACTTCAAACGATGTTTGTGAATTTGGCATTCTGCGTTTTATTCATCTCTGCTGTTTGATAGATGTCTGCACTGAGCATTACCCTGATCCAGATTTCAGTGTTTGGGAAACTAATTCAGCCCTAATTCAACACAAATACATTCTAGCAACGGTACTTCTTCCATTGCCGTTTGTGTATTTTTTTAAAAGCAAGCAGGTCAAGGACCGCTATACTTTTGAGACCCAATTGTCTGATATGTTAGTAGTGCCCCAATTTAGCTGCAGAAGTTTATTGGCTACAATTAGCCATCTGATATGTTAGTAGTGCCCCAATTTAGCTGCAGAAGTTTTGTTGGCTATAATTAGCCATCTGATATGTTAGTAGAGCCCCAATTTAGCCATCTGAATCGAGATCTTTATTGTTTAAATCTACATCATTGATGTTTTATAGATGTGTTAACATAGATACAGAATTTGAAGGGCTAGAAACTATCCAAATTTATTGTTTCATTTACTCTTTTGGAAACATGTCAAATTTTGTCAGGATTGGAAGGGGTGGCATAAAGGATTGGCCTTTGGATGCCATTGAGTCGCTCGTTTACATCAAGAGGAAATCACAAGGCTGCCTTGGTGGCTGAATAATCCTATATTCATCTTCTATTGAGTATCTCTTTTCAGTTGTCCTTTTGCACAAGATTGCTGGATGAAAATAGGCATCACTAGGACTCCTCCCTGGAGCTGTCAGACAGATTCATACAGGCAAGTCAGTTGCACAACATCCCCCTCTTCATGGAAGCAGCATTGATAGCAGCATGGGAGCTATGGAAATTGCGCAATGACAAGGTCTTCCAACGTCGTGACCCGAGCCCGGTTACTTGGCTGTCAAACTTTAAGAATCAGTGCCTTCTCCAGTCCGTTAGATTTAGAGATGATATACAATCATTCTTTTGTATTTGGCTCGATGCTTTCAGTTAATCTCTGTATGTATAAACCTTGTTCTTAATTTAATAAATAAATTAACCACTATGGGGAACTCCCCCACAGTTTTTACCATTAAAAAACAGTGGGTAACATGTGCTCTTTGCCTGCTGCTGATGTGAATGTGAAACACAAGCTCGCGGACCACTTCCAAGAAAGTTTGTAGTCTAATTAGCATGACATTTATCTTGTTCTTCTTTTTTGTTTGTCCTATATTGAACTTCCTTCAGGCGTGTATAAGTTTTGGGGTAGAGTGTGATTGGAGTGCAAAAAAATGCAAACAAATTCTATGGGTGTTGTTGGCAGTTTCATATGTACAGTACAGTATCTATTTAAAGCATGTGTACAGTATCTGAACCTGTTGCCTGATGTCATACACTTATCATCTTGCCTAGTGAGTACAACTGAACTTAACTTTGACGTTGTACAGTATCTATTTAAAGCATTTCTTTTAGACTTCCTTTTAAAAAGTTGATGGGCAGTATATGACAAATAACCATTGTGAACCTAATTAATGTCACAACCACAGGCCGATGGATACAATTGATGGACATTTACATGACTTGATATCAGGCAGTTGTAACCTCTGCCCGAATTGAGTAATTGCTGTCTTTGTTGCCCAGATCGACCAATACCAAATATTTGTAACCCCTGATATTAGGCAGTTGTAACCCCTGCCTGTTAGCTTGAAAACTTACGAATATTCTGTGAAGGAAAACACTGATGGCTGGTCGGCTGAAATTAACAGCTGATAAGCTGAAACGAACAAGTCATTTTACCTGTTGCGCCAATTCACAATAACTTACCAAATTAAGCTTGGCTAAAGCCCAACCCCAGATCCAGCCTGCAGCGACGCGCAATCACCCTTCAAAGGGCAAGATGCCGGGACAAAGGATATAAGGGAGGGGCCATGAGACAGAGAAGGAGATGTATCGCCAGATCTGCCAGCGGCGACCAAGAGGTCATGCACAGCTAGAGTCGACCATGCTGCATATTGGAGCGGACGGGGGGCAGCTATCAACACAGTCGGGTTCATCGAGCACATGAAGCTAGGGTTCCTTCAAGCACAGTGGCATACGGGGACCAGCGAATGGAGGTAGCGTCTGGGGTAGCCATGCCGACAAATAGTGGGGGACCGCTCGTGCTGCACCGCGACCAGTGATCGATGACGGCCAGTGCCGGCAGTCACACGCGGCAGTCTTGCGGAGCAGCTCGAGTGCACTAGCGGATGGCCCGCTTGCACCTCGCGTGGTCAACCATGGGCCCTAGGGTCTGGCCAGCAGCTGAGATGCTAGGAGAGAAAGGGAGAAAGGGAGGGAGGAGGAGGAGAGAGAGGGAGGAAGACGATGGCGGGGGGGCAGCGGAGTGAGAAGCCATATCGTCGGGCGTGGTAGAAAGCACATAGAAGTTTTTTCTTGACAATGGAAGCTAGATATATATTTACTTTTCTAGATTCAGATGGGAAGCTGGAGAAGTTGAGGAAAAGCAGAGGAAGTGGGACAAGCCCATGAGAACCACGAAAAGGGGTTTCTGGCAAAATCTGCTTAGAGTGATATGGGCTGTGGAACAGGAGATCGGATGGCTCAGGGAATTTGGGGTGACGCGTACGTTGGGTTCCTGTGAGGAGCTAGTTCCACTTTAAGGGGTTAAATGTCTGCAGGTGGCACAAATTGAGAACAGTGGTCAAGCGGTTAAGCGTAGAGAAGACTTAACTTTACAACGCGATAGCATATGGACCAACTTGGTATGTCCATAAATTAATTGTAACAACACTTCATATAGAAAGTATTGTCAAACATGCTACATTGATGATATTTTCTAATTTCCTCTAATATAGAGATCTCAAAGAGTAAAGTGTTGGCTCAAAATCAATTTGAATCTGTACATACTCGTTTCTCTTATTTTCTTTCCAAATTATATTAGTTACAAGTCTATAGATCATAGATTTATAAAACAAAAGTAAAGTTATGATGGCAAAAAGTGATATATTGGGGGAACCATGCTTAATTATCCACATGCCCATTCACATGTAAGTTAAAAGAACTAAGATTTAAGCTGACTTTGGTATGATTTGGTCTTCAAATTTTAATCCCATTGGTTAAAAATGTTCTATTTAATCTCCTCTTATTTTGTAGCATGATGCATGGAAGCATGTGACTTGATGGGGATGGAAGCTACAAGTAAATGAAATCATGTTACTTGATGTGGATGGGAAGGCAAACTGCAATTTTAGTGTGCACAAGATAAATTACAAGTCCATAGATCATAGATTTATAAAACGTAAAGTTATGATGGTAAGCGATATATTGGTGGAACCATGCTTCTTGACATACCCCTCATGTAAGTTAAAAGGACTAAGATTTAAACCGAAGCCCACATGACTTAGGTATGATTTAGACTTCAATTTTTAATCTCATTGGTTAAAACTGTTCTATTTAATCTCCTCTTATTTTGTAGCATGATGGAAGCATGTGATTTGATGGGGATGGAAGTTACAATTGAATGGAAGCATGTGACTTGATATGGATGGGAAGGCAAGCTGCAAGTTTAGTGTGCACAAGATAAATTTTAGGTGATAGAGACAATTATATAGATATGCATGATACGGTCACTTTATCTATGATTCTTGATGGACATGTGGTTGTCTTATTCGGGGTGTTTGGATGGTCAAATAAGTCAGCTGATAAGACAAGCCGGATGATTTATTATGAGAGAAAAATACTATTTAAATAGATGATAAGCACAGCTGATAGAATGCATTTTAATCTATTATTTAATTATTAGTATTTTGGTTTGTAAAGAAACTACTATAAAAATCATTTATATGCTCAGAAGAAAAATCTTTGTTTCTAATTTGTAAGAAGCCATTAATATAAAGTGTGTCTATATTAATAGCTATACTATGCATCTACGTGAGACTGTCCCTATTTTTTTAAGATGTATTGAAACATAATAACACAACCTGTTTATATTAGTAGGCACTAATTTCAAATTTTGTTTACATTTTTCTTGAGACACAACATGGTGTACCTACAACGTATCACAATCAGTACACACACCATATAAATGCGTCTATTAAAACGGTTCTACCGCCGCAGAACTCCGCTCATCGATCCTTTCTTTGAAGCCGTGCGCTTGGGCAAGAAGATGGCAGCACAGGGCGGATTTGGAGGTCGTGGTGGAGGTCGGAACGGCGGCTTTAACCCGGGCTTCAACCCTAGGTTTAACCCGGGCATGGGCGACGGAGGCCGTGGCCGCGGTCACCCTCGCGGAAGGGGTCGCGGTCGGGGCGCTGGTCGCCGGAGGAGGCTATGGCGGGCACCGGGGAGGCTTCGATCATCGAAGTGGGCATGGAACCGGATGGCGCCCAAACTCTGGTCGCCCCAGGGGATGGAACGGCGGTGGAAGGCGCACGGGTTCCAACACGGCGGCGGCCACCGGCCGGTCACCAAAGAATGGCATGGCCATGCTCCGTGATACGGCGGCGGGGCGCTCGGTTTTTGGCCCTCAGGCTTCAGGGGTCCTTGGCGGCGCGGCTGGGGCGCCGCGCGGGCGGGCGCCCAAGCCTTCGGAGCAAAGAGCGCCCAGGCCGGCACCGAGGCTTTCGGGCGGCTGGTGGGCACGCCTCGAGCGGCGGGCGCCAGTGGCTGGGGCGCAGCCTGGCCTCCGAGCCAGTGCGGCCGGGTGCCAGGGGGGCCTTCGGTGGTGCGGGCGGCTTCGGCGCGACTGGCGCGGCAGCCCGGCAAAGCCGGCTTTGGGGCGCAGTCCCGGCCCCGCTGCTATCCAGACGGGCGCAAGAAGAAGGCTGGACAACCGGCGGGAGCTGCAGTCCAGACGCAGCAGCTCCAGCAAAACGGCAAGGCGGCAGCGACAGCAAGTCAGCAGGGAGCCACTTCGTCATCCATGATCGCATCAGCCGCTGCTCCACCAGGTTTCAATGCCACTGAGTTATTAACTGATATCCCAGAATCATCAACGAGAGGTACTGCACCAAAAAATAAAGGAAAACCTTACTGTTATAGGTGTTTCACTAAGGGGCATATCAGTTCTGTCTGCACGACAGTTTTAAGTTGTGAACTTTGTCTGGGTGATCATGCCAAGAAAGCTTGCCCCAATGTTAAATTTTTACAGAACACAGCTATACCATGTGGGTATGCAGTAGAAGGACTGGGGTTTTACTTTATTCCTGTTGCTTAAAACCCTAAGATAATTGATGATGATAAGTCAGCTGTGGTACGTGTTTTGGAGGGTTCCATTACTGCAGAGCAGCTTGCAGTGGAACTCGACAAACTACTGCTGGGTAACAGTTGGGTCATCGACCTAAAAGGGTCCGATGCCTTTACTACAGTTTTCCCTTCTGCTGAGTGGCTCAATACTATGGTTAACTGGGGTCCAATGTACACTAAGACAGTGCAAGCTCAGATCCGTTTTGAGAAGGGAACTGAGGATGTTTTTAAATATGAAATTGACAAGATTTGGGTGCAATTCCGTGGCTTACCCAAAGAGCTTCGGGAATTTCCTATTATTTGGGCAATTGGCTCAATTCTAGGAGTTCCGCGAGCAGTGGACACCAAGTTTACCAATACGTTTGGAAGGGCCAGATTGAAGGTAGCCGTGCTTGATCCTGAACTCATCCCAAATCTGGTGGATGTGGTTATCGGGGATTTTGTTTACGAGCTGCAGTTCCGGGTTGAGAAGGATATGATTGATGATGAGCCGTATGTCATTGACATGGACTCATCCACAGGTGACGATGCACCTCCAGAGGAGGAAGATGCAGATGATATGGAGCTGGATGGGAAAAAATCACAGCAACCACCAGCTAATCATGAACCAAAGGATAAGACTGATGACTCAGGGGCAGCAGGTGATCACCAGAAAAATAAGGTTGTTGACGGTGCACATACAGTCACGGAGATGGAATCTGGTACTCCGATGGATTCTGTTGGTGTGGATAGCACCTTACAGGATTGTGCTGGGGATTCTGGGGAGGTCCTACAGCAGCGTGCGGCAGAGAAGGCTACTAAGAGTGCAGCAAAACCAGTGGTCCTGCTTACTCAGACTAGTTTGTCATCTGATGGGGCCCCTCAGTGGAGGGCCAACATTGTGCCGCCTATGGGCCATGCTGGGACTATCAAAAACTCAAAGGCATTCAGTGGTGGTGCAGTGTCGCCTGCAAGATCCAGTAAACGACAAGCTGCCACCTCGGATCAAGATTCAATGGAGAAAGCAACAAAGTTGAAAGCGCGTCGGAACTTGGATATTCCTTCGAACAATGGTAACGATATACAGCCCATCTCTTTTAATGCCTTTGATGATTCTACTTTCATAGCATCCTCTTCAGCGTTGGGAATTTCACTTGGTTCTAATGAGCAACAAGTAGGTTTATCTATACAAAAATTAAGGGTGTTAGAATCAAATCGATTAGCTGATAATCTTCTAGCATATGGAAACAATAGATCTCTGGATGATGATGTTTCGGTGCAGTCTGTAGATGATAGGGAAGATTTAGATTTAGAGGCACTCAATTTAATTTGCGCCCAGATTAGTGAGGATCTCGGTGATGGGGGATGTGACCCATTGTGTCTACAGGACCCTGTATCACGAAGAAAAATTCCTAAGCCCATATCGAAAAAAATATAAATAAAAAATCCAAATCGTTGCCAAGATGAGGGGTATTTTTTGGAATAGTAATGGTTTTGCAGATCCTAAAAAATTTAGATTTTTATCAGATCTGACAAAAGAAAAAAACCTAGATTTTATTGCTTTATCTGAGACCGGGAAATCCAACATTCCACAGGCGACTCTGAATAATATATGTGCAGGCAGAGACTTCTTGTGGCACTGTATGCCTCCTAAGGGTCGGTCAGGTGGCATGATTCTAGGTGTTAATTTATCAACTTTTGATATTGGTCAAATTGATGAAGGTGATTATTATATTCGGTTTATGTTACGGCAGAAGGAAGATGATTTTAAATTTAATTTAATTTCGGTTTACGGTCCTGCACAGTTGGAATATAAATCTGTTTTCCTCTCTGAGCTGGTACGGGTTTGTTCAAAAGACACCATACCTATGATTATAGGTGGTGATTTTAACATTGTCCGAAGACCAGACGAAAAAAACAATGCTAATTTCAACGACAGATGGCCTTTTCTCTTCAATGCGGTTATTGACTCATTAAATCTGAGAGAGCTAGAGATGTCGGGGAGACAGTTCACATGGGCTAATCGTCTGCAAACGCCGACGTATGAGAAATTGGATAGGATTCTTGCTTGTACTGTGCAGGCTCTGAACAGAGAGATTTCTGATCATACTCCCTTATTTCTTAACACCAACGACTCATCCTCAGCTTACCAACCTCAGTTCAAGTTTGAACTGGGAGGAAGTTGCTTAGGGAGGGATTTGGGGAGATGGTATCACAAGTCTGGAATAGTGTCAATATTCAGGGTTCTCCTCTAGAGATTTGGCAAGCTAAAATTAGGAGACTTCGCCAGTATCTTAGAGGGTGGGCGAAGGATGTCAGTGGAGCCTACAAGAAAGAGAAAAAGGCCTTGTTAGACAAGTTGGACTCCTTAGATAAAAAGGCCGAGAATTGTTTACTTAGTACTGGAGAACTCAACCTCAAGCATGTGCTGAGTAAGCGCCTTGCGGAATTACTACGTGAGGAAGAACTCAAGTGGTACCAAAGGGCGAAGGTTAAGCATCTTTTGGAAGGAGATGCTAATACAAAATTCTACCACCTGGTTGCTAACGGGAAACATCGGAAGACGAGGATCTTCCAACTAGAGGATGGGACCAATACAATAAAGGGGGAAATGCAACTAAAAAATCATATTACTAATTACTATAAGGGCTTGTTTGGGCCTTCCGAACCATCCCACGTCCAGTTACAGGAAAACATTATCCATGATATTCCACAAGTGTCTGACCTTGAGAATGAACTCTTGACAGACTACTTTTCAGAAGCCGAGGTGCGATCAGCGGTGTTCCAAATAAAGCATAATAAAGCACCAGGGCCTGATGGCTTTCCTTCAGAGTTTTATCAGGCCTTTTGGGACCTTATTAAGCATGATCTGATGGCCTTGTTCACAGAATTCCATGAAGGCAACTTACCGCTTAATAGCCTCAACTTTGGGACCATAATTTTATTACCCAAATCCCAAGATGCGAAAGTCATCCAACAATACAGACCCATGTGTTTGTTGAATGTATCTTTCAAAATCTTTACGAAAGTGGCGACTAACAAACTGAATACAGTAGTTCAAAAGGTAATAAGACCGACCCAAACAGCCTTCTTACCTGGACGGAATATCATGGAAGGAGCAGTTATCCTTCATGAGACAGTTCATGAACTTCATTCTAAGAAACAAGATGGAATAATTTTTAAAATTGATTTTGAAAAAGCATATGACAAAGTCAACTGGGACTTCTTGCAACAAACTCTTAGAATGAAAGGTTTTTCGCAAAAATGGTGTTATTGGGTGCAGCAATTCACTCAGGGTGAAAATGTAAATATTAAAGTAAATGACAATCTAGGACCTTATTTCCAAACCAAAAAAGGCTTACGGCAAGGTGACCCCATGTCCCCAATACTATTTAATATAGTGGCTGACATGTTGGCTATACTAATTGCTAGGGCCAAGGAGGCAGGTCAAGTAGAAGGCCTTATTCCTCATCTTATTCAGGATGGTCTATCCATTTTACAGTATGCGGATGATACAGTCCTCTTTATGACTCATGACAAGGACAAAGCAGTATTTTTTGCTTTGGCGAGGCAAAGATTCATGAAGAATTTTATTCGCAACTGTTTGGGTGTTAGATAGGAAAGTTCCCTTTTAGATACTTAGGCCTCCCTATGCATATGAGGAAATTGTCCAACAAAGATTGGAGAATGATTGAAGATAGAATTGAAAAGAAACTTAGTGGGTGGAAAGGAAAATTACTGTCAGTTGGAGGACGGTTAGTCCTGATAAACTCGGTACTTTCTAGTTTACCGATGTTTATGCTGTCTTTCTTTGAAATTTCAAAAGGGGTTTTACAAAAGATTGATTGTTTTAGATCCAGATTCTACTAGCAGAATGACCAGCACAAGCGCAAGTATAGATTGGTAAAGTGGGAAATTTTATGCCAACCAAAAAATCAAGGTGGGTTAGGTATTATTAATTTAGAACTACAAAACAAGGCCTTGCTGAGCAAATGGCTGTTTAAGCTGTGCAATGAAGATGGTATGTGGCAGGAACTGCTACGGAATAAATACATAAAAGATAAGACAATAGGTGCATGTTGTAAAAAGGCCACAGATTCCCACTTCTGGAAGGGTCTGATGAAGGTAAAAGACACCTTCGATATGGATCATTCCAGGTGAATGATGGGACACAGACCCGGTTTTGGGTGGACACGTGGTTAGGTAAGCAACCACTAAAGGACAAATTCCCCTCGTTGTTTAACATAGTACGTAGAAAGCAGGATTCGGTAGCCTCAGTGCTCGCCTCAGTTCCTCCGAATATATCTTTCCGTCGCAATTTAGTTGGAAGGAATTTAAGGGATTGGCATAGAATTGTAGCATCACTACAGGAGGTAAACTTACAAGGGGAAAAAGATAGGTTTGTGTGGGATTTACATTCATCCGGTATTTTTTTCGTTAGATCGATGTACTATTTGTGTTAATTAATAATGGGGTGAGGGTGTCACAGGATATTTGGCAAATCAAAATATCTTCAAGGATAAAGATTTTCTTGTGGTATTTAAAGAGAGGTGTTTTGTTAACTAAGGATAATCTAGTCAGACGAAACTAGAATGGAAACTCTAATTGTTCTTTTGCCATTCCTTGGAAACCATTAATCACCTCTTTTTTTGATTGTTGTCATGCTAAATTCGCGGGCGTGGCGTCTTTGTACACTTATTGTTTGGTTTAGCTCCTCCACTTGACTTCCGAATTTATTTTCTACGTGGTCTAAGGGAGGTGGTAAATCTCGTGAGGCATTATTATTAATCGCTGCATCTGCTCTATTTGGACAATATGGATAACAAGGAATGAAGTGGTTTTTGATAAATGCGGACCGAAATCTTTTTTGCGGAGGTTCTATTCGGGGGGCACTCACTGGCTTCGGCAATGGGCAAGACTGCAGCGGCATGAGGATATCTTGGAGCAAAGACGTACATGCTGCCCAGTTGTTGGAGACATCTGCCCTCGCATTCTTCGGCTCCAATGGATGGCTCTCTAATAGATTTATCGGTCATGTTTAGTCAAAACTCTCTCTTCGAACTTGTTATTTCGCCTTCATGGTCCAACGCTCGAACGTTGGTTTTTTGTCCAGTGTGTGAACATTGTAATCGTGACCTTTGTAATAATTGGCCTGATTCTACCTTCAGGTAGATGAAGCCGGATATATAATATCCATTATCTAAAAAAAAAACTTATTGATGCACAATAAGGTGTCAATACATAACGTGACTATGGGTACACACATAATATATGTATCTATGAGAGTGTCTCTAAATTTCTTAACATATAATAAAGCGATGTTAGACATTGTAACTAGAAAAAATAGTCACGCTATATAAATATATCTATAAAAGTGTATCAATATATGTAGACATGCAAATAACGGATTTATAAAGTGCCCTTTCAACTCCTTGAGATGCTTTGAGAATTTGTCTCTACAAGTTCTGACATGGTCCATGCGAAGATACTTATAACATGCTTTATGAAAACATCTCTATATTCTCATAGACACAAAATAAAGTGTGCCTAAAGTATAAATAAAGTGTCACTACATGGGGTATTTCTTTTTTTATGCAAAATACAAAGGGTATTTCTAGCAGTGAGTAGTAGTGGAGTTAGGTAAAGCCTTGTATCTAGAGAGCAAGAGCACTTGAAGGTTTGGTATGATCAATATAGTTTTCTCTACATTAATTCATATCATGTTTTTGTTCTTATTCTATGAATTTAGTTATAAAATAGAGCTAGGTTCTTATGCTATTAGTTTAGCATATATATGATCTTCTATGTTCGATCGTTCATAACATGTACATGGAAAAGAGCTTCATTGTCCTTAGGGATAAGAACATCACTCCTAGGGTTCATGCTAGTTAGCTAGTTAGAATTCAGAAGGAAGAGATGTGAGAGACGGTGAAGAAACCATACTAGTCAGTAGCATTCCCTCACTTGTCTCTCGACAAACACATGCTTTGTGGACTCGCTCCATTAAGCAAGTGTTTGTGGTTCTTTTGGTTTAGAGTCCTTTGGTTAGTTAACCTTTGTTCTCTTTTGCTTGCGAGATCATCATCCGCTCTCGTAGCGGATACTCTAGTAGAGGGTCGGTTCTGATAAAGACGGATAACCCTACGCACGCTAGAGTAGTGGTCGATAGTATAGACATGGTGTCTATGTTGGAAGTTACCTTTGTTTTCCTCGTATCCTCTAGTAGAGGGGTAGGCGGCACGTGATAATAGCCCTGTCCGTCCCTTATACTCCCCCATGTTCGGATACAACATAGAGCTATAGGTCGGTATTGCTTAGCAAACCTATCAGTGCCCGAAGTGAGCAAGTAGAAGTAAAGTTTATCTATCCTTAGACCCTAAAACCGTAGGAGTCCATCTCTAACCTCAAAAGCTCTACCCTTATGTATACTTGGATGCCTACTCCAGATTTATGCTTTATTCTTTATTCTTGAGATTGACTTATATTTGTCATACTATCCAAATATATATTATGGTTTATCCCTACTATGAACTTTGGTATATAAAAAACATGTTATTTTATTTATATACATAATAGTCTTTTATACATGTGCCTTCCCTTAGGATAGGAAAATATGATATCCTGAATACTTTCAGGTAAATATGCTATAATAATAATTTTGTGCATTTGTGAACTTATTTTGTAAACGTTTAGAACTACTATTGGTACGTTTTTTTGATTTTATTATTAGAGATGTAATTCTGGTAATAATACTAAGAATGCTAATAAGCATTTCTGGCACCATTATTGAGAATGTAAACTTAGCAGCCACGTTAAGAAACGTCAATAGTGGACTAAGAGAGAGCTATGAGAAAACCCTTACAGTTAGCAGCTGACTATATTATTAGCCTTGTTTGATCTGCATGGTGAGCTCACCAATGAATTGAAGGACGGTTGGCTTTGTCCATAATTAATTAGCTCCTCTATTTATTACAGAAGCCATCATGTTCCTGCTGCCGACTGAAACACGTCTCTCTTCCCGCCTATAAATACATGGTCTGTTTGTCGGCAGGATCCCAGAGCTAACCGGGTGATCGTATCCAACAAGGCAACAAGTAGTCTTTAACCCTACAAGGCATTAGTACATCTCATCAGAAAGTCACGGACCACACTGCTTGGTGCATGGTGCTTGCACATTCGAAGATGGTAGGTGATCTGGATTCAGATGTTGTTGTACGGTACTTCAGAGGCAAGAGCATCCTCATCACTGGTTCCACTGGCTTCCTGGGGAAAGGTACAGTGCCTCATCATGCATGAACTCGTCCAGTACTCTTTCAGGGTGTCTGCACAATGCATGGCTGATCATCTAAGTAGGGGTACTTGCTTTTTTGCAGTGCTTGTGGAGAAGATACTGAGGGTTCAGCCGGATGTCAAGAAGCTCTTCCTGCTTGTTCGAGCCACCGATGTCGAGTCTGCGAAGCAGAGGGTCCAGACCGAGGTGAAAACAAAATATTTCTCTATTCTTCTTTCATCTCAGTTTATAAGTTGTATGCAATGATCCAGTCTCTAAATTTTAATTTCTGCATGACATGCAAATATATGTTGCTGGAGACCATTTCTACGTACAAGGACAGAGGAAAATCGTGTATATATGGATCTTTGAAATATGCAAATCTGATGCCCTCTATCTTTACCACTGTGCTCGTGTAACTCATGCCAGATGTGGTTGCACCACCCAAAATCCAAATCTTGCTCACGCAATATTAATAAAGGGAACAAGAGTATTATACACATTTGTTGTTTCATCTGAAGAGCAAACTATTTGTTTTGTAGCTGTGTCTACCCTTATCGCCCACTTAGCAAAATAAGCCTTCCAATCCGACTTTATATGGCCTGCTGTCTAGCTGAAGTTTAAGTGTGTGGCTATACTGTGCAAATTCTTGTCATTCTTGTCTAGCTGAACTTTAATATGGCCAGTAATCATCAATAACGTAATGTGAATATGCTCAAATACACTTTAAAATCTGTAACGAAAGCGGAAAAGATCCCTTCAGTAGAAGTAGATAGTGACTGGTCCCAAGAGGAGGCAGAGTGAGCGGTCCCAAGAGGACGCAGTTGTGGCATAATCTTTTCAGAAAACGAATAGTAGCATAGCACAGATATGGAAGTAAGAGACAAAGTGATCACATAATAGATATGCAGGTTAACACCCTTACAATAGCTGAGGGAAATAGCGAAAGATGTGAAAGTAATGTTTTCAGTGTGCAAAATCTGCAGATTTGCTGTCAGAATGTCTCCTGGTGGATTTGCTATCTGCATTCAGTCTTCAATATATTTTCTTCTGACAAAACTAGTGTCAAATGCTTAGGTTAATCATCAATAGATGTTTGAAGCAAGACTTAAAGCATTATATACTGAATAACTGTTGTGTTTCACTAACAATATCAGTCTCATAGTAATCTTTCTATGCAAACTCTGTTTCCTTATCGCTAGGTGACAGGAAGGGAGATCTTTGAAATTTTGAAAGAAAAGCATGGCAATGGCTTTGAAGGTTTCATTCAAGAAAAAGTATGCCCTTTGCCAGGAGACGTCATGTATGAGAACCTGGGCCTAGGCCCTGCCAAACTAAGAGAACTATACAAAGAAATAGACATCATTGTGAATGGAGCTGCGACTACAAATTTCTACGAAAGGTCTGAGCTTATTATTTCTGTTAAAACATATTATTTGAGATGGCATGCATATTGTGGAAATATCTGTTCAATTATATATGTGGCCGTGCAGATATGATGTGGCTTTTGACACAAATGTCATGGGAGCCAAGCACATCTGTGAGTTTGCAAAGAGGTGCAGCAAATTCAAGATGCTGCTACACGTTTCAACAGGTAGGAAGCAACAACCCTGTGTTCCATGTGTGGTCAAATCTGGACTATCCATTTTCTTCAATTAAGGGTATAATATATAAGTACAACTAAAAGAAGTATTAGCAATCTGAATCCATATAATGATAACACTTCCATGAGCAGCTTATGTACGTAGCTGGTGAACAAGAAGGGATAGTGCTAGAGAAGCCATTCAATTTGGGTGAAACCCTGAGGGAAGGCACACATCTGGACATAGAATCTGAACTAAATCTGATAAAAGAGACCAGGGAGAGAACTGAATGCCAACCGTTCTTCTGAAAAGGCTGAAAAAAAAAGAACCATGAAGGAGCTTGGCCTCAAGAGGTGAGTGAGAACTAGAGAATTTATTATTAGAAAAGTATATTTCTCCTGCTACCTACTAATACTTTCCAAACACAAGTACATGACATGTCTGTCATTGATGAATGATGAAGGGCAAGGGAGTTCGGGTGGCCAAACACCTATGTGTTCACCAAAGCAATGGGGGAAATGCTGCTGGGGAACCTTCGAGGACATCTCCCGGTCGTCATCGTTCGGCCTAGCATCGTAACCAGCATACTGAACGAGCCGTTGCCTGGATGGATGGAAGGGATCAGGTACGTCAATGAAAATGACAACAACAAATTCACTAGTTGCAGACATCCAATAATAATAATTCTTCACTAGTTTTGTTGATTTTTCTTCAAGGCAGTATGCAGTGTGTATATGTTCAGTGAATAAAAACAAAATGCATGGTTGCCTTTTGCAGGACCATTGACTCGTTCATCATCGGCTATGCCAAGCAGGCTCTGTCAATCTTCTTAGTTGATCTCGACTTGATAATGGATGTGGTGAGTGAGTTTCCAAAAAATTTAGAGAAATAATGTACCACAAGGCGATCAAGTTCCATTCCATGTAGAACCTTCAATATATAGGTGGACAATCAACTACCTTTGTTTTTTGACAGTTCAATCAACTACCTTTGGTGACAGATTCCCGGGGACATGGTGGTGAACGGCATGATGGTGGCCATGGCGGCGCACTCGGAGGAGCAGGCGCAGCAGATGAGCATCTACCACCTGACGTCGTCGGTGCGGAACCCTGCTACCTACGCCGTCCTCGCCGAGTGCAGCCACCGCTACTTCCTCCACAATCCACTGAGGTCCGGGGGCAAGAACAGCGAGCCCCTGCGCCCTAGCAGGATGCGCTTCTTTCGCACCCTCCCCAGGTTCCGCGCCTACATGGCCGTCAAGTTCAGGCTTCCCCTCGAGGTCGGTCGCTGTTAGTATTAGTACTCTGCTCAAACTCATTGTTTCGATGCTAACAATATGTATGTATAATCGAACGAATGCTCTTTCATGATTAATTCTTCTCGTCTTGCTGGTCATTTCATCAGATCCTTCGCCTGCTGAACATTGCCCTGTGCGGCGCTTTCTCCCGGCGCCACGACGAGCTCAGCAGGAAGTACAGATACGTCATGCATATTGCAGAGCTGTACGCGCCATACGCTTTGTTCAGAGGATGGTAAGCAACCGATTGCAATGTCTTTCTTTTCATTCTTTTTTTCTTCAGTATGTATGCGTGGCCGCTCTGATCGTTCTTTGGGTTTGGTTGAAAGCTTCGATGACTCCAACACGGAGAGGCTGAGGACGGCGATGGCGAACAACGGGCAAGACAGGAGCAGCAGGGGATATGATGACTTTGGTTTCGATCCCAAATGCATAGACTGGGACGACTATTTCTACAGGGTTCACATCCCCGGTGTTCTCAAGTACCTGATGTGTGATTAGTGAGAGAGGGAGAGAAATGTATCTCGTATGTTTTAATACACACTTAGTATGTCGGTGTTGTGCTGGAAATATTATGTCAGTCTCAGAGAGCTGCATTTTGGAGAGCTGCATTTTGCAGATTCTTTCCCTCGCATTCTTGTTCGGCTATAGTGAAACATTGAAACCATGCCATTTTACATTTCTCATGTAGCTAAATTCTTTATGAGAATGATGGTACAACTTTTCCTTTGGTCTTATGCCACCGTTAGGACTCAGGTACACTTACACAAGCTAGAATTATTTAAGCCAAAAACTCATACTTTAATAATAATATCATACCAAATTATTAAAAAAATTAGCTATAAAAGGTTGTTTAGCTAACTTGGTTCAAAAATCTAGACATATATTTTTAAAAGGTTGTTTAGCTAAACTTGTCCAAGAACTATTGCCAATTTTAAAAATTTGTTGAACCAGGTATATACAAGATTAAAAAATGTTGAAGTTTTCACTAAAAATTAGGGTTATTTTGATCCAAGCCATTGCAATTTTTCAAGTTTGGAGATATGCCATTACAATTCGTTTATTCGGAGAAATGCCATTACAATTCCATCTCTCTTTCGTTCTTGCCATTTTATACACCTCCAGTGTAGATGGACCCACTGTCAGCCTTGTATGCATACTGGAATACGAGTACGGGACTACGGGTCCACTGCAAATGAGCCGAAGGGGCCGCGCTAACTCGCCCGCGGCGACCAGCGCGCGAGGTGGAACGGCGGCGCTTGCTTGCATGGGCTGGGAATTAGTGTCCCGTCCTCGCGAGCTGCTCGATTCGCCGCCGCTTGATGGACATGGACGAAGGGCTGCGGCTTGATGGACGTAGACGCGACGGACGAACGTGCACGCGGCAAGGACTCAACATTGGTGCATTGCATGCCCGGCGGACACAACGGCGCAGACCGCGGGGGAGAACGAGGGCGTCCCAAAGGCACCTTCTTGCAATCAGGCCCATGCAGGCATGCTCTGTGCTACAACGGCTGAGTGCGTGGACGCTGGACAGATCGGCATCGGCTAGTATATGTTCTCTGCAGTGCGGCCGCTCGCGGCCAGTTTCTTAATTTGCATTTCTTGCCCAGTCATCGAGGTGCCAGTAAACCTGACAATGGTTTGGGTTAAACCCAGTTTTTTGGTTTGGTTTTGCTTTTGGGTTGTATTGGTTTGGGGTGAAACAGGCTAAGAAGGCTGTTGGGCTGGTTTGGTTTGGGCCCTATTAAAGTGGGCTGATTTGGTTTGACTGTCAATAACAGAGTTAATAATGAGTTTTTATTCTATCTATTTATTTTTTACTTTTGCTTATGGCTAAATATAAACAATAGCATGAGGTGCCAGTGAATTGGCGGGTTGGAAATGTATTTTAATGGGTTGAACATACAAGGTTTGGTTTGGTGTGGATGATTGAAGTCATGGTCTAGTTTGGTTTGGATTTGACTTTCAAATATACATGCTTTGGATTGGTGCGGATTTGGTTTGGATCTCAACCCACTGTCAGCTTTAGGTGCCAGACTAGTCTGCGGCTCCGCGCTCGGGACATACAACAGCGAGCTGACGGTTGGTGACGACGACGACCCGGCCCGGGCTCCCCTCGGACTTCGCCGATGAGCAAGTCCGGCAGGAAGTACATCGCCACGGGCGCGCCTGCTCTCGCACGCATACAACGGCATGGCCGAAACGCACTGGCATCGCATGGTCGATGACAGGATCCCTTGAGGTGGCGCAAGTTCATGCAAGCCACCGTGGGCGAGCGCGGTCGCTCCGCCTCGCGTGCATGGGCCTGTACGCGTATTCCTATACGTATACAAGGCTGATAGTGGGTCCACCTACGCTAGAGGCGTAGAAAATGGCAAGAACGAAAGAGGGATAAAATTGTAATGGCATTTCTCCAAATAGACGAATTGTAATGATGTATCTCCAAACTTGAAAAATTACAATGGCTTAGATCAAAACAACCCTAAAAATTACTACTTCCAATCGTAAATATGTTATGTTTTAGATACTGTAAACTTTTGACAAACCCAATATAAAAACAACAAGAAGAAAACCAGATAACAATTCTGAAGAAGATTCAGTTGGACATGCAACGGTACTATATAGTATTCGGATCTGACGACCAATCCTTCACGAAAATGTTAAAAAGAAAAAAAAGAGTTACAAGATTACTAAACATTTTGCATTACAAATTCATACTATCTGAATATATCCATCCAAGCAATTCTTAAATCAACATGATTCGTCAGTACCCTATACAAACCAACAGAGTATATCTTGTAAAATGTTCGCCAAATAGAGCCTTCCCAAAACCAATACCTGAAGGTTGAACAATAATGCCCTGATGGGAATAACCGGCCATTAGCCCACTACTTAACTACCTCCTTCAGTAAACTCTCAATGTCGTGCTCTAGGCCGTTATTGATTGCTTTAACTCCTCTTGGATCTCCGATCTTTGTCTGGAAGCAGCAGCGAATTCTTCTCTGAATTGTTCCATTACTGAATATTCACCCGGCCACACACGATCGCACCAAACGCGAGGAACGGGGCCGCACCAATTGCAGCCACCATGATGCTGCTGCCCACAGATCGGAGGAACGTCGTCGTCCCTGCTGCTGTGGCCATGGCTTGTTGGCTTGGCTAAAGACGCGGATTACCCCCGCTATTTATTTGTGGCAAGGCAACAAGTAGGGGGAACGGAACGGGACTTCGCCGCCGGCTCTGGTTCGGACTTCGGACTCCGGAGAGCAAGAGGTAGTGCTCCTAGGAGGCAGGAAGCATCCGATGCCGTCCATTGCGGATCGCACTCGCACGTCAGCACGCTTTCCTTGCTCTCTTGCGCTTTCGCTACCTCCCAAATTCCAATCAGATATACACCCACTAAAAAAACAACTATTTTGTCACTCAAGTAACTTTCGTGGTCATCCAATTTATTTCTCGTTATCCTTATTTTTAAAACCGTTTACTTTTATATATTATGGTTTTATTAACATGGTGTCACATTAAAAAGAGATAAATAGGACTAGTTGAGACTTGAGAGTTTAGGAGGTAGACGGAGCAATAGGACTAGTTGAGACTTGAGACTCGCCTGCGCTCAGCCCACAGAAGGCCCATAGAATCTGCCGCCGTCGTCTGTCCATCTTTCGCATGTGTGCGGTGCAATCGTGGGGTGGGTCGACGGCCGTGATGCAACCAGGGCCATCGCAACTGCTGCCGGCGGCGAGCAGGGTCATCACTACTACAGATTCGATTTCTAGCAACAGCCCTTTTTTTATAGTGACGGTTTAATTATGAGGCATCTCTACAGTTGGCGTGCAGGGCACCCACCAGTTAAGCCGCCCCTACAAATGAGATAGTAGAGACGGCTAGATTCAAAAACCGCCCCTACAAATGCCCATATTTGTAAAACATACAACCGCCCTTACAAATGACAACCATATAACGCCTGGGGCCTCCCTTCTTCCTCCTCGGGCCGATTCTTGTTGCACGAGAAGGAAGGAAGGGAGGCTTTGGGTTACCTCCCAAAATTTGCTCTTTTAGGGGGGGGAGCTTTTGATTTCATTTCCTTTGGTGGAGGGGTTATAGAAGGTAAGTAAATGCTATTCCAATCATTTTTTTGAGTTTTTATTGGTTAATTTAGTCTTAATTAGGGATTACTTTTTCTCTCTCTTCTATGGTGCTTGACCCATTTATGGTGCAAATTTTCAAGGTGCTAGACATAATTTGATAGGGGAATAACATTGTGCCCTTATGTAGCATGGTTTTGTAAGATTAGAGTAAAGGATTAGGAACTTTTATGAATGTTTCATCCACATCTAGATCTAGATCTAGAACTAGGGTTTGTTTTTTTATTTAGTTTTTTAACTTTTTTTAGCAAAGTAGAATTTAGTGTGCACGTGAAGAATGGTGGTTGAAATATTAATTATTGTTATTTTTTTTTATTGTAGTTGTTTATTATTATTCATTTTGTTATTAATTCATTTTAGGAAGTAGAATTTAATTAGTTTCGTTTGAAGGATATTGGATACATTGTTATTTGTTGGTTATTAATTTTATTTAAAGTTGCTTATTATAATTAAGAAAGTGGCAATATATTTATTTAAGTTGTTGTGGACAAATACATCATTTAATATTCGTTTTCACCTTGTTATATATGCATCGTATAGTTATATTTGATAATCAGACTAATAAGAATGGTCTTCCATGAAATTGTGAATGATATTGGTTCTTTTATTATTTTGTGTAGTTGAAACATGGCAGCGTATCGGGAGTCTTGGATGTATGGTGCATTACGGTGGAAGCCAGGTTTCCGTGATGAAGTGGATAAATTTCTTGATTCTGCGGAGAAGAATGCAATGTTGACACAGAAGGATAATGAAATTATTTGTCCATGTCACGATTGCAAGAATCATATTGCATGGATAGATGTGAGTATAATCAGAGCACATTTGATTATGAGAGGATTTGTTAAGGACTACATAGTGTGGATTCATCATGGTGAAACAATGCCTAACGTTGATTCACCTGAAGGAGTGACAAACCACGATTGCCCAGACTGATTTGTACAAGATATCGAATTCCTTGACCAATATGTAGCAGAGCTGGATGCAGAAATAGATGACAATGACCATGAGCAAGGTGGTGGTGGTGGTGGTGCTGGTGGTGGTTGGGTTGGTAATTACAAGTTGGTGGCCACACTGATGCTCGTGGACGTGTCGGTGATAAAGAAGATGGAGGTGGACATGTTAGTGATGAAGGTGATGGTGATTATTTAGAGGAAATGCTTCTTGCCATTGGACCTGAGATTATTCTAAAGAGCGCGAAAGGTCTAGAAAATTTAGAAAAGGTGAAGAAAGCATCAAAGGAGACTTTGTATGATGTTCAAAAGGGTTGTCCGACACACTGGACAGTGCTACATTTTGTGCTTGAGTTGCTCATCCTAAAGGCAAAGTATGGTTGGTCAGACTGTAGTTTCAATGATCTGTTGCGTCTCCTATCATGGTTACTGCCACAGCCTAACTCAGTACCCTCCAACACTTACCAAGCAAAGAAGGTAATAAGTCCATTGACAATGGGGGTTGAAAAAATCCATGCATGCCCAAACCATTGTATCCTTTTCTGTGGTGATATGTTCAAATCATTAGATAAATGTCCCCGGTGTGGGGCCAGTCGATACAAGAACAACGACCTTTTTAATGAAGAAGAAGCCTCCGCGGGGAACAAGAGGAAGAAGGGTGGAAAAAAGGTGGTAAATGATTCCCAACCCCCTGAGGACACTCCATTAGGCAGCAATGCAAAGCAGAGACGAGTTCCAGCCTTGGTAATGTGGTATCTGCCAGTCGTCGACCGATTGAGGCATATGTTCTTAAACCCTAAAGAAGCTGCACTCATGACATGGTGGGATGATGAACGCCAGGTGGATGATGGTAAGATTGGACACCCAGCTGATGGTACCCAATGGACACCCCCCTCGTTCTCCGGATCTCCTCCCACATCCTGCCCGCCTTCGTTTGCCCAACCAAATCGGGCGGCCACGGTGGCTAGGGTTTGACCGCCCGGTGGTGGTAGGGTTCTCCGACGGCCGTGTGAAAGCCCTAGTTTAGTTTTGGCTAATTGATGAAACCTAGGACTAACCCTATTGCTAAGTGTGTAGCATTAGAGAAAGGGGAGGTCCAAGCCAAGTGGTGGAATGGTGATCAAGGTGATGGTGGAGACCAAAGATGATCAAGTGCCACCCTTGGAGATAAAGAAAGATGATGAGCAAGATGGAATGCTAGAGGCAAAGGTATATGCTAGGGCATTTCCATTTTGCCGGCCATAGGTGAGTAGAGAAGTTGATGGCCGGATTTAGGATTGATAACCGTACTATTAAGAGGGGCAGTTTCACGCAATATCGGTTATCTTAGTGCCACTAGGTGCGCAATGACTTTGCATGTGCATTAGGGACCTAGTGAGCTAATAATCTCTTGCAAAATTCATTTAAAAATGCTAACACGTGCACAAGTGGAGAGACACTTTTGTGTTGGCACATGAGAGCAAGGGTTGATGGTGTTTGGGTGTGAAACCCTCCCGCCGAGTTTGCGAGGCGGGACACGGAGGTTTTCGGATGAAGTATAGTCACTTAAAGGTGACAAGGACGCTGTCCTGGTAGGGACCGGACGCGTCCGGTCAGTTGGTGGCGTCCGGCATTTTTACTGGGGCGACCGGACTCCAGGGACCGGATAGTCCGGTGCCAAGTTTCTGGTCAAGGCCGTGTGCAGGTGTGTGAGCACCGGACGCCGGTGGCGTCGGTCGGGGCAGCAGGGGGACGCGTCCGGTCGTTTTTCTCTCTCGGAACCTCTTCGGTCGGTGCCGGGACTCGCAAGGGCGAGCGTCCGGTCGTCCGGCGAACGCGTCCGGTCAATGTCCTATAACGCGCAAGTGATCGAGCCGTTGGCGCGCAACGGTTATATTCAAACGTCAGCGACACGTGGCTCGGTGAGAGTGACCGGACGCCGGGACCGGACGCGTCCGGTCGTCACTTAACTAGCGTCCGGTCAACTCACAGACAAGGGATGTTTGTGAGTAACGGTCGGGTGCTTTGTGTGGTGCCTATATAAGTAGATTGGCCGGCTCTAGGGAGTCTCTCTTGGCACTTTGACATACTTGACATCCCCTAGAGCTAAGAAAACCAACTCCCTCACTTTGCATGCTTCTTGATTAATCTAGAGAGTGATTGGGAGACCTTCTAGTGCATTTGCCTTGTGATTGAGCATCTAGTGGCACTAGTGAGCGTTCTTGCTGCAATTGAGCTTATTACTCTTGGTGATTACCGTCACCTAGACGGTTGGAGCAGCAAGCCGGAGTTGAGCAAGGTTGAAGATTGTTCTCGGCCACTCCGGAGGTGATTGTGAGGGGTGTTGATCCCACCCCGCGGGAGATCGCAAAAGGAATCCTTAGTGGAATCTCGTGTCATTGAGTTACCCTCACTTTGTGTGAGTCCTTGTGGCGCCCGGTGAGGGTTTGGCTTGTGACGCCAATTAGCCACCGAACTACCGAGTGTGTGGTAGACACAACAGGGAGTATAGCATGCCGGTAAGCACGTGAACCTCAGGATAAAAGTCTTGTGTCCCTCGGTGTTCTTGTGTGGTTTGATCCTTCGAGATCAACTTAGATTTCTCTATTGGATCATCTCTTCGGGTTTCATTGTATTAACAAGACGGTGATTGGTCATCATCCCGAAGGCACGGTTTGCACCTCTCGGTTCTCTTCCTTGCGATTATCTTTGTGCACTAGTGTAGCTTGTAGCATATTAGGTTGCTTGTGTGTGCTCTAGTATATTAGGATTGCTAGAATTGGATAGGTTGGCTTGCAACCCCTCTCTAGGCTAGCGCAACACTCACTTCGCCATTTAGTGTACTAACCGGTTTGTTTAAGTGCTTTGCAAGAATTTTTATAGGCTATTCACCCCCCCTCTAGCCATTTAGGACCTTTCAAGTGGTATCAGAGCCGAGGTCACCGTTGATTGAGGCTTAACAACCTACGGTGTGAAAATGGCTCAAATCAACCATATCAATCATGTGGGGAAGCCACCGCACTTCGATGGCACCGGTTATGATCATTGGAAGAGAAAGATGTGTGCATACTTGAAATCATTGAATAGAAAGGTTTGAAGGTTGTGGACAAGGACTTTGCCGTGATTGATCCAACCGACCCAACCGCAAGAGAGGAAGAAAAGCTCCAATTCAATGACATTGCAATCAACACATTCTATGAAGCTTTGGAAGCAAAGGTGTTTGAGCAAATCAAGGATTTAGAGAGAGCTCATGATGTGTGGACTAGATTGGAGGAAACATATGAGGGCACACAAGCCGTGAAGAGTGCCAAGGTATACATTCTCAAGGACAAGCTCTCAAGTTTTCAAGATGCAAGATGATGAGAGTGTGCCGGAGATGTTCCACCGCCTCCAAGTGATTGTCAATGACTTGAAGAATTTGGGTGAGAAGGTGGAGAATGCGGACTTCTCTCACAAGTTTCTAAGAAGCTTGCCATCAAGATTTGAGTTCTTGGTCACAATGTTGGTGAGAGAAGGGTTGGACACTAAGACCCCTAACCAAGTACTAGGTGAGGTGATCACACATGACACCTACCATGTGGAACGGGAAGGGGGCTCTCAAGAGGAAGAGAAGAAGAAGAAGACCGTGGCATTCAAGGCCACCTCCTCCAAGTGCAAGGGCAAGAGCAAGAAGCAAAGCTCAAGTGAAGATGAAGCTTGCACAAGCTCAAGTGAGGTGGATGATGAAGCAATGGCTCTCTTAGTGCGCAAATTTAGCAAATTCATGAAGAAGAAAGGCTATGGTGCAAGAAAGAGAAGAGATGCCACCAAGGCCAAGAGATGCTTTAGGTGCAAGAGCAAAGATCACTTCATTGCCGATTGTCCATTCAATAGTGATGATGATAGTGATGAAGATGACAAGAAGAAGAAAGACAAGAAAAAAAAGAAGGATAAGAAGGAAAAGAAGGAGAAGAAGCTTGAGTGCAAGAAGAAGAAGAAGGGGCAATCATATTGTGTTACATGGGATAGTGATGCCTCAAGTGATAGTGATGATGAGAGTGAAGATGACAAGAAATCAAAGAAGAGGTTGCTTGCTAGTCTTGCCATCTCCAACAAGCCTTCACTCTTTGATGCTCCATCGACATGCTTAATGGCTAAGCCATCCAAGGTACAATCCGATGATGAGAGCGATAGTGGGAGTGATGATGATGAGTACTCAAAGGAGGACCTCATTAGCATGCTACAAGATGCTCACTCTTATATTGAGAAGAAGAGGAAGGAGTACAAAGAGTTGCACAAGAGCAAGAAAGCTCTTGAGCAATACTTTGATGAGCTCAATGCTACTCATGAGAGGCTAATGGAAGCCCATGAGAAGCTTGAGAAGGCTCACACTAAGATTGAAAAGGCTCACTCTCCTTCTTGATCAAGCTAAGATTGAGGATGTTGTAGACACTTGCAACGTAGGAGTAACATGTGATATTCTTGATGAAACATTCTATACTCCTATTGTTGTTGGTCCCACTAACCCCTCTTGTAGCTCAAGCAATGCCACATCTACTATTAGTGATGGTTTCACTTGTGATGCCTCACTCATGGTGGAGAATGAGACCCTCAAGAGAGAGGTAAATGAGCTCACTCATGCCTTAGGCAAGGCCTATGGTGGAGATGCCCGCTTGCTAAAGTGCTTGGGTAGCCAAAGGTTCTCCCTTAACAAAGAGGGATTGGGCTATACCCCCAAGAATGGCAAGGCGGCCTTTGTCACTCACAAGACTAGTTTTGTGAAGGGCAATGGACGTTTTTGCTCTAGTTGCAAGCAAGTGGGGCATGTAGAGCAATATTGCAAGAACAAGAAGAATGCTAACATATCCTCTATTAAGTTTGATTCTTGTTATTTGCTTACCAAGGGTGCTAATGGTGTGAAGGCTAAGTTCATTGGTGCTCCCATTGTTGGCCCAAAGAAGAAGGCAATTTGGGTGCCCAAAAGCTTAGTGACTAACCTTGGAGGACCCAAGCAAGTTTGGGTACCTAAGAAGAATTGATTTGCTTTTGTAGGTCAATTATAAAGCCGGAGGAAGGCATTGGGTGCTTGATAGTGGGTGCACTCAACATATGACCGGGGATTCTAGAATGTTCAAATCAATCTCATCAAGTGGCAATGGTGTTGATAGTATCACTTTTGGTGACAATGGCAAAGGCAAGGTGAAAGGCTTGGGAAAGATTGCAATTACAAATGATATGTCCATCTCCAATGTATTGCTAGTGGAATCTCTCAACTTCAATCTCTTGTCCGTGGCTCAATTGTGTGATCTTGGATTCAAATGCATATTTGGTGTTGATGATGTTGAGATAGTGAGTGTTGATGGAAGCAACTTGATATTCAAAGGCTTTAGATATGAGAATCTCTATCTTGTGGACTTCAATGCTAGTGATGCTCAATTGACAACATGTTTGTTCTCCAAATCAAGCATGGGTTGGCTATGGCATAGAAGACTTGGACATGTTGGCATGAAGCAACTCAACCGGCTAATCAAGCATGATCTAGTTAGAGGGTTGAAGGATGTGGTGTTTGAGAAAGACAAGCTATGTAGTTCATGTCAAATGGGCAAACAAGTTGGCAACACTCATCCCAACAAGAGCATGATGAGCACAAGCAAAGCATTTGAGTTGTTGCATATGGATCTATTTGGCCCAACCAAGTATGAGAGCATTGGTGGAAACAAATATGGATTTGTGATAGTGGATGACTACACAAGATATACTTGGGTGTTCTTTCTTGTTGACAAAAGTGAAGTATTTGACACATTCAAGACATTTGTCAAGAGAAGCCAAAATGAGTTTGAGACATCTATCAAGAAAGTGAGAAGTGACAATGGTAGTGAGTTCAAGAACACAAGAATTGAAGAGCTATGTGATGATTTTTGGAATCAAGCATCAATTCTCGGCCAAGTATACACCTCAATCTAATGGGCTAGTTGAAAGGAAGAATAGAACTTTGATTGACATGGCAAGATCAATGTTGAGTGAATACAATGTGGATCATTCAATTTGGGCCAAAGCAATCAATACCGCCAACTATTGCTCAAATAGGCTCTATTGTCATAGGCTATTGGAGAGAAGACACCATATGAGTTGTTGAATGGAAGAAAGCCCAACATTGCATATTTTAGAGTATTTGGATGCAAATGCTACATTCTCAAGAAGGGCACTCGATTGAGCAAGTTTGAGAAGAAGTGTGATGAAGGATTCCTACTTGGTTACTCCACCACAAGCAAAGCATATAGAGTTTGTAATCTCACTCATGGCATAGTTGAGGAAGTACATGATGTTGAATTTGATGAAACCAAAGGCTCTCAAGATGAGGAAGAAAATCTTGATGATGTGAGAGGCACTCAATTGATACAAGCCATGAAGGAAATGGATGTTGGTGACATTAGGCCAACACAAGTGGTAGATATTGAAGATGACAAAGATCAAGTGATTGTGTCTCCAAATGTGCAAGCTAGTGGTTCTCAAGTTCAAACTCAAGCTAGTGACTCTCAAGTGCAAGATCAAGTGGCTAGTACATCATCTCAACCAAGTGATCAACCAAGTTCAAGTGCTCAACCTCATGTTCTCCAACCAACTCATATTGCAAGGGATCATCCTCTAGATCAAGTGGTTGGTGATATTAGAAGTGGTGTGCAAACAAGATCAAGATTGGCATCATTTTGTGAACACTATTTATTTGTCTCATCCATAGAACCAAAGAAGATAGAAGAAGCTTTGATGGATTGTGATTGGGTCAATGCCATGCATGAAGAGCTCAACAACTTTGAAAGAAATCAAGTTTGGGAACTAGTTGAGCGTCCAAAGAACTACAATGTCATTGGCACCAAGTGGGTATTCTGGAACAAGCAAGATCAAGATGGCATAGTTGTGAGAAACAAAGCAAGATTGGTAGCACAAGGATAAACTCAAGTTGAAGGTCTTGACTTTGGAGAAACCTATGCATTGGTTGCTAGATTAGAGGCAATTAGAATCTAATTAGACTATGCTTGTGCCCACAACATCAAGCTATACCAAATGGATGTGAAAAGTGCTTTCTTGAATGGATTCATCAATGAGCTAGTGTATGTTGAACAACCTCCGGGATTTGAAGATATCAAAAGGCCCAACCATGTCTACAAGTTGAAGAAGGCTCTCTATGGCTTGAAGCAAGCTCCAAGGGCATGGTATGAGAGATTGAGAGATTTCTTGATTTCCAAAGGGTTCAAGATGGGAAAGGTTGATAACACTCTCTTCACCAAGAAAATTGGCAAAGACTTGTTTGTGTTGCAAATCTATGTGGATGACATTATCTTTGGATCAACCAACCAAGACTTTTGTGAAGAGTTTGGAGAAATGATGGCTAAAGAATTTAAGATGTCTATAATTGGAGAGCTTAGCTACTTTCTTGATCTATAAATCAAACAATTGAAGAAAGGCATATTTGTGAGTCAAAGCAAGTATATCAAGGATATGTTGAAGAAGTTTGGAATGGAAGAAGCCAAGTCAATTGGGACTCCAATGGGAACAAATGGTCATCTTGACTTGGATACAAGTGGCAACATGGTAGATCAAAAGTTGTATCGGTCCATGATTGGAAGCCTACTCTATGTGACCGCTTCTAGGCCGGATGTCATGTTTAGTGTGTGCATGTGTGCAAGGTTTCAAGCTTCACCAAGAGAAAGTCATTTGAAAGCAACCAAGAGAATATTGAGATATCTTAAGCACACACCAAATGTTGGATTGTGGTATCCCAAGGGGTCAAACTTTGAGTTGATTGGATATTCGGACTCCGACTATGCGGGATGCAAGGTGGATAGAAAGAGCACTAGTGGAACATGCCAATTGCTAGGAAGGTCACTTGTCTCATGGTCATCCAAGAAACAAAATAGTGTTGCACTCTCTACCGCCGAAGCCGAATACATTAGTGCGGGTAGTTGTTGTGCTCAATTACTATGGATGAAGGCCACATTGAAGGACTTTGGAATTAAATTTGGACAAGTGCCATTGCTATGTGACAATGAAAGTGCCATGAAGATCACCACCAATCCGGTTCAACATTCAAGGACAAAGCACATTGACATAAGGCATCACTTCATTAGAGATCACCAAGCAAAGGGAGACATTTCTATTGAGAGTGTTGGCACCGATGATCAACTTGCCGATACTTTACCAAGCCACTTGATGAGAAGAGATTTTGCACATTGAGAAATGAATTGAACATTCTTGACTTCTCCAACATGAGATGAATGCACCCCCAACTATATGACATGCCTCTCCTTCGACTAATGCAAAGGTGAAATTGTTTGGCATGATGCATTCATACTTAATAAGGACTTGATTAGAGCATATAGACATTTCTTCTAGTGATATCTCTTGCTTATTAGGCTCATTCATGAAAATAAAGTGATTTTGAGTACATATTATGCCACTATTGCTTCTATGTCTTGTATGATCTAGTGGCTAAATATGACTTGTTCATGAGAATGTGACCCTAGTGTTTGATCTAGTTAAATGAGCAAGAAAGGATCTAGTTCAACATTGACAAGATAACCATTGAAAGATGTGTGAAGAAGCTTGTCATTGGTTCAAACCGAGCTAGATTATTTATGTAAGATTACTAGTTTGAACCACAAGAGAAGGAAGTTTATGTAAACAAATGATCCTCAACTTTAAGTGATCATCTCTCTATTCCAAGCTCCCTCCATGATTTCAAGTCTACACCAAGCATGATCATATACCTTTGTGGTCATTGATGACAAAGGGGGAGAGAATACAAAGATAGCATGCATCAAGGGGAAGAGCATCAAGGGGGAGAGTAGATAAAGATTGAAGAATGGAAAGGGATCAAAATTTTGAAGCACACAAGTAGGGGAAGCAAGCTCATGAATACAATTGATTGCACTTGAATGTGCATATCCATATGATTGCTTGCATTGCACTTAGGTGTATTCATTTCATTGATTTCATAAGTGGTATCTCTCTTGCTTGTATGGTACTTGCTAGTATAGATCTTGATTGATGAATTGATTACTAGCATGTATAGGTTCTAGCTAGAAGTAGCATTTTTTCTTGGTGCTTTCCAAACGGTATCTAGAAACCGTGCTTCTAATGTTGATCTCACGGGGTTAGCTATTTGATGTTTCTAGCTAGAGTTGGTGCTAAGGATGGTTCATGATGTGCACTCCGATGGTATCACGCTTCAAAGGTCCATTCTATACACCTTAGCATCAATTTGGTAGAAATGACTCTCATAAAACCGATTTATCCATCATGTGTGCAAAGCTTCTAATCCAAACTCTTAGCACACATGTAGGGGGAGCCATAGCTACCAAATAGGTTTTACATGACTTGTCCAACTCTTTTCATAAGCTCATATTGCTTGGACAAGTGGTGTAAAGCCAAAATTGAATTTAATTCTTATCTTTGTGGAGGTTGTCATCAATTACCAAAAAGGGGGAGATTGAAAGCCCTAGTTTGGTTTTGGCTAATTGATGAAACCTAGGACTAACCCTATTGCTAAGTGTGTAGCATTAGAGAAAGGGGAGGTCCAAGCCAAGTGGTGGAATGGTGATCAAGGTGATGGTGGAGACCAAAGATGATCAAGTGCCACCCTTGGAGATGAAGGAAGATGAGGAGCAAGATGGAATGCTAGAGGCAAAGGTATATGCTAGGGCATTTCCATTTTGCCGGCCATAGGCGAGTAGAGAAGTTGATGGCCGGATTTAGGATTGATAACCGTACTATTAAAAGGAGCAATTTCGTGTAATATCGGTTATCTTAGTGCCACTAGGTGAGCAATGACTTTGCATGTGCATTAAGGACCTAGTGAGCTAACAATCTCTTGTAAAATTCATTTAAAAATGCTAACACACGTGCACAAGTGGAGAGACACTTTTGTGTTGGCACATGAGAGCAAGGGTTGATGGTGTTTGGATGTGAAACCCTCCCGCCGAGCTTGCGAGGCGGGACTCGGGGGTTTTCGGACGAAGTATAGTCACTTAAAGGTGACCGGACGCTGTCCTGGTAGGAACCGGACGCGTCCGGTCAGTTGGTGGCGTCCGCACATTTTTTTGAGGGGGCGACCGGACTGGGGGACCGGACGGTCCGGTGCCAAGTTTCGTCAAGGCCGTGTGCAGCGGTGTGAGCACCGGACGCTGGTGGCGTCCAGTCAGGAGCAGGGGACGCGTCCGGTCGTCAAAAACCCTCTCTGGAACCTCTCTGGTCGGCGACCGGACTCGCACTGTGTGAGCGTCCGGTCGTCCGGCGGACGCGTCCGGTCAATGTCCTATAACGCGCGAGTGATCGAGCCGTTGGCGCGCAACGGCTATATTCAAACATCAGCGACACGTGGCTCGGTGAGAGTGACCGGACGCCGGGACCGGACGCGTCCGGTCGTCACTTAACTAGCGTCCGGTCAACTCGCAGACAAGGGATGTTTGTGAGTAACGGTTGGGTGCTTTGTGTGGTGCCTATATAAGTGGATTGGCCGGCTCTAGGGAGTCTCTCTTGGCACTTTGACATACTTGACATCCCCTAGAGCTAAGAAAACCAACTCCCTCACTTTGCATGCTTCTTGATTGATCTAGAGAGTGATTGGGAGACCTTCTAGTGCATTTGCCTTGTGATTGAGCATCTAGTGGCACTAGTGAGCGTTCTTGCTGCGATTGAGCTTATTACTCTTGGTGATTGCCGTCACCTAGATGGTTGGAGCAGCAAGCCGGAGTTGAGCAAGGTTGAAGATTGTTCTTGGCCACTCCGGAGGTGATTGTGAGGGGTGTTGATCCCACCCCCGGGGAGATCACGAAAAGGAATCCTTAGTGGAATCTCGTGTCATTGAGTTACCCTCACTTTGTGTGAGTTCTTGTGGCGCCGGTGAGGGTGAGGGTTTGGCTTATGACGCCGATTAGCCACCGAACTACCTCGGTTTGTGTGTGTGTGGTCGACACAACGGGGGTAGCGCGTGCCGGGAAAGCACGTGAACCTCGGGATAAAAATCTTGTGTCCCTCGGTGTTCTTGTGTGGTTTGATCCTTCGAGATCAACTTGGATTTCTCTATTGGATCATCTCTTTGGGTTTCATTGTATTGACAAGGCGGTGATTGGTCATCATCTCGAAGGCACGGTTTGCACCTCTCGGTTCTCTTCCTTGCGATTATCTTTGTGCACTAGTGTAGCTTGTAGCATATTAGGTAATGCTTAGTGTGTGCTCTAGTGTATTAGGATTGCTAGAATTGGATAGGTTGGCTTGCAACGCCTCCTTCATTCCCTGCTCCTCCACCAGGCTAGTCCTCCCAACACTTGCCGTTCGGGTGGCCCCATTTAGTGTACTAACCGGTTTGTTTAAGTGCTTTGCAAGATTGTTTATGAGCTTTGAAATATTTATTGAAGTCCTGGCATGCATCTATTTTGCCACCGGTCCAGTACTCATTACCGCATTTTTTTACTATGTCTTCACTCTATATGCAGACCTACTTATTTGAGTTTGTGAGACCAAATGTTGCTATTGTTTTGTCCCTCTCTTCTATTTTTGTGCCTATGATGAAACTGTCCTACTCATTACTTATATAAGATATAAGCTGGTGATCGAAGACTTGTGAGCTTGTCATCTCCTCTCCTCTCCTTTCCTATATAGTCCATGTACTCTTCTATTTTTTGCCTATGATGAGCTTGTCCTACTCTATATAATATATGGAATATAAGCTGATGATCCTAGACTTGTGAGGCACTTGGCATCATTACCAGTCCCTCTCCTCTTTTCTGTTATGATATGCTGCCTTTATGCTCCAAGTGTGTGATCAAATGATGATTGATATTTCTAAGGCATGCTCCTACTTTATTTTTCTATTTTGACTGACAGTGCAGCTCAATTCTGTTATTGTATATGCTGCCTTGATGCTCCAAGTCTGTGATCAAATGATGGTTGACATTTCTAAGGCCTGCTGCTGCTATAATTTTCTGTTATGACTGATAGTGCAGCTCAATTCTGTTATGGTATATGCTGCATTTCTTGGTACAAGTCTGTGATCAAATGATGGTATATTCTGTTATGGTATATGCTGCCTTTTTTGGTCCAAGTCTGTGATCTTACTCTTCTTCTCTTCTCCTGCCATCTCCTATCCTCTCACATGCGGCCCCCGTACTCTTTCATTTTTGCCTATGATAAGATTGTCCTACTCTATATATAGTATATGGAATGAGCTGATGATCGAAGACTTGTGAGGCACTTGGCATCATTACTAGTCCGGCAGTCCCTCTTCTCTATTCAAGTCTAGTATGCTGCCTTGATGCTCCAAGTCTGTGATCAAATGATGATTGGCACATCTGAGGCATGCTACTGCTATATTTTCCTGTTTTGTCTCATCCTATAAACCAATGACAAATCTGTCCAAGTGCTTTCTTTTTTCCCTATGTTCTCTTGTTGCCAATCGCTAAGCGCTAGCTAGCTGCTGTTTTCTTGCATCCAAAAATCCAACTAGAAAATGGCGCTGAGAACATACAGCCCTAACACAAGGCCTGAGATCAAGCCTAACTTTGAAGAGGCACGAGCAGAGTAACTTACCGAGGAGCAGTTCAATGAGGAGATAGAAAATGATGTAGTAGCGATGATACAATCAGAGAATGATGACCATGCTAAGAGGCAAAGAGAAGAAGGCGCAGTAGGAGAGGATGATGAAGGCGCTGAGAGGCAAAGAGAGGAAGGTGAAGTAGGAGAGGAAGGTGAAAGAAACAACGATGATGAAGATGACAATGATGAGGGTGAAGAAGACACAGCATACGAAAGTCCCGAGGATCCTTTCCCACCTGAGACCAGAAGGAGGCCAACGTTCGACGACCTTGATCTGGATTTTAATCCGAATGAGGTTGGGTCCATTCTTATCAAAGTTATCTTTAGTTTCAATATTATGGTACTCGTAAACACACTTTGATCTCCAATATAGGTCCCTCCATCTTCAACTAGGCATCGACGATGTCGTCGACGACATGATGCGAGACAAGAAAGATCAGAGGAAGGTGGAGCAGAGGCAATAGCCACAGAGTTCGACGCTCACACCTCTGCTCCAGAACCACAAGCGACGACCTCTGATAGCCGGTGAAAGAGGAAACGAGGAGATCGAAAAGCCAACCTTTATCCTGAAAAGGCTCTGTTTGTGGTAACAGAGGTCGGGCCAACAGGGGAGATCCGAGAGCCAAAGCATCTCAGAGGAAAGTGGCGTAATGCAATCGGGGCTCTAGTAAGAGATGAGCTAAACCCAGCAGGTGAAAACTTCGGAAAGATGTCTCAGAGACAAAGAGATATTGAAAAAGTCTAAAAAACCCCCAACTATTAACGTTGGTGCACTTTATACGAATTACAAAACCGGGTATTGTACACCCCTAAACTTTCAAAACGGGTGCGAATAACACCCTCGAGGCGGTTTGGAGGGTGGTTTTGCTACAGTAACATGGTTTTGTCTTTTTCTTTTTCTATTTATTTTAAATTTGAATCTTTGAAAAATCATGGTAAATCATTAAAAAATTATAAAATAGAAAATCTAATTTTGTTGGACTTCACATCAGTAGATCTGCACACAGTGAATATATAATATAGTATATTTTAGTACAAAGTTTTTTGCTGTAATTTTAGATCTATATTTTTCTATAATTAAATAGAATAATTCATAACCATAATTTCTATGATCGAATTATGGTGAAATTTTTATGGTGAGCTTATTATAATATACTTGAACTGTAGTAAAAATTTTATAATTATTGGATCATTTATATATTTATTTATATTTAACAAGCATAAACCTAAGTATAAACTTAAATAAATCTATAACTAAGTTATATATGATCCAATAATTATAAATTTTTACTACAGTTCAAGCATATCATAATAAGCTCACCATAAAAATTTCACCATAATTTGATCATAGAAATTATGGTTATGAATTATTCCATTTAATTATAGAAAAATATAGGTCTAAAATTATAACAAAAACTTTGTACTAAAATATGTTATATTATATGTTCACTGTGTAGATCTACTGATGTGGAGTCCAACAAAATTAGATTTTCTATTTTATGATTTTTCTATGATTTACCATGATTTTTCAAAGATTTAGCCAAAATAAATAGAAAAAAAGACAAAACCATATTACCGTAGCAAAACCACCCTCTAAAACCGCCCCAGGTGTTTTTTGCACCGGTTTCGAAAGTTCAGGTTGTACAATACCCGATTTTGTAGTTCAGGATATAAAGTGCACCAACGTTAATAGTGGGGGGGGTTTTTAGACTTTTTTCCAAGAGATATTTATGGGAGCAAAAAGTCGTTGAAGAACTTTAGATTTCGGAAGGAACACATAACTTGGTAAAACGCCTCGCTCTCAAGCAACTTGGAGACTCATTCAGACGTTGGAAGTCGGAACTCAACATCAAGTATGTCAAACATGGCTTAACTCCCTTCAACGAGTTTGGCAAGATAATTCCTGGACAATGGGCTGACTTTGTGGCCTCATAGTTCCGCTAGGCGCCGCCTAGACGCGACTAGGCGCGACTAGTCGTGAATCGGAGGCTCCCCGCCTCGCCTATGGGGGGTAGGCGGACCCCTAGGCGGCGGCGGCTCGACGGCGGCGCCGGTGGGGGTGGAGGAGCGCCGGGCGGAGGTCGCCGGTGGGGGGAGGAGCCGGCGGCGGGCGGCGGCGGGCGGGCGGGGGCTGGCGCTGGGCCGGCGGCGGCGGGCACGGGCACAGGAGAGACGCCGGTTAGGGAGGAGGAGAGATGCCGGAGAGGAGAGGAATTGCGGCGGCGGCTGATGCGCTGAGAGAGCAGAGGAAGCGGCGCCGAAAGGGGGGATGCGGGAGACCGAGCAAATGGATAAGGTTGGAGACTTGGGGGTGGGAGATGGGCTGCACTGTTGCTTCTTGGGCCTTTCTTTCTCTATAAGTCAGCCTTTCTATCTCTAAGCCCGCCTTTCTATCTCTCTAAGCCCACTATTTAGCTATTTATTTTTTCTTTTAGAAGATAATATATGTATATCAGTATATATACAAAACGCCTAGCAAAATGCCTAGAAACGCCTAGGCGCGATTAATCCCGCCTAGGCGCTAGGCTGAGGGTTAGCGCCTAGATTCCGCCTAGCGCCTGGCTGAACTTTGTGTGGCCTAGAAGAGTACACCAGAAGCGAAAGCCCTCAGTGCCCGTAACTCTGAACTAGCAAAAAAGAATATGCACCCTCATCATCTAGGTCCCGGTGGGTACTATGGCAAGGAAGAGCAGTTTAGGAAGATAGAGGAAGATGCCGCCGCATCTGGGGCATACAACTTGCAGGGCTTGAAGAAGCGCACAAGGAACTGGATCCTTTCAAGGAATAAGGAAGCATCTATAGGGCTAAAATTTGATAAGCCAGAGACAGAATAAGCAATGTCACAAATACTGAAACTTGGTGAGGACAAACAGAAGGGCTCATTCAAGCCTTCGAGAGAGAGATGAACTTAGCATGGCCTTGGGAAACCCTAAGCACCCAGGTCGTGTCAGAGGGTTAGGGAAAAGAATGATATGGAAATATGGCTTCGAAGAGGACAGAGACATATATAAGAAGCATGGCAGAGATCGACAGAATAATCTTGAGCTCCAAGTGAAGGCTTTAGTTGTGAAGGCATTGGAAGAACAAGATTATCTACGGAGCCACGTACAATAATGGCACCACCGGGACAATTGGCATTGATCAACAGCCCTCCAGAAGTTCCTAGCAGCCAAGGGTCGACTACGGCCACAACACCAGTTGATCTCATACGGGAACCAACTCAGTGCACATTGGTGGTCCTCGTCGGTAGGCAAAACATAATGACAGAGGTGGCAACAGGTGTGTCACATCCTCCGGGCGGCTTACATCACCATAGTACGATCCTGCAAGATTATACTAGGGTCGAGGTCCATACCGCGAAACCTGAATACACCCAGTTCAAGATAGACTACCCAACTCCTGAGGGACTAGAGTACCTTGGAGAAGTAGTAAACCAATTCATCCTTTGGCACAAAAAGGACATTGTATTGGCTACTTGTCCGCCGCCTGTTGAACATTTGACGGGAGTGTGTGAGGAGGGGGAGATACATACACCACCTCGTGACCACAACTTGTTTGAGATGCCACACTATTCCCCGCCTCCTATGGACAACTTGGCTGACATACCACAATCTTCCCCGCCTCCTAACAAGCCCTTGCCTAAAATGCCACCACCTTCCCAGCCTCCAAGCAAGCCCGTGCCTGTTATGCCACAGTGTTCCCCTCCTCATATCGAGGACATGTGTAATGAGATGCCACATACTTCATTACAAGCAGAGCCAATACTTGATCATGTACAAGGTGCCGACAAGGAACGAGAAATAGGAAAGAAGCATCTAATCCACGAGAGGCCAGATTTTGAGACGATGAAAGGCATCACGTCGGCGGCCAAGTGGTATGCACATGACCAGTTCAAGCCGGAGAACCAAGTCAAAGAAGTCCCACGATCTAAGCCGGCTATCACTAGCAAAAGGCAACGCATACCAAACAATTAATAGACTCAGAAAAAGGCTTCCAAGTATCCCAATGTAGAAGCTATCACATGGTCAAAAGATTGCCCAAAACATTACAAAAGAGGCAAGCTATTTCTACCAAATCGGGTCATGCAGAACCTGCCACTAGGAATGAAAAGGTTCCATGATTGGTACTTGCGTGCTCAAGAAACAAAAATAAATCTCATAGAAGCAAGCTTCCCACCCAAGACATTTGGGGGCCCAAAGGGAAAAATTGCATTTGACTTCGCTGATGTCCAGACAATGTTCCACCTAGGAGAAATGGAAGCCAATCTAATTCGCACGTGGTGCTTGTAAGTCCTTGTCCTATTTCATTATAATCTTTGCATTTTGTTATAACTAACCAATGTCATGATTTGTAGAATGCAAGTGCACATTGCTAAACAAGTGTCAACTCAGCGTACTGGGTACTTAGACCCTCAATTGGTAGCACAAGACAGGTTTACTTACCCCAAGGAGTGGGAATTGGATGGCAAAGAACTTGCCACTGGAAAGACCATCAAGGAGAAAGAGAAGATCTGGCAAGAAGCAATAAGAGACGCCGGGCTCAAGGTTTCGGCATACATTGCAAGTGCTTTTGATAGACTGCAGAATCTAGAGACAATATGGATACCATACCACTTCGAGTGAGTACAACTATTTACTTTCTACTTTAAGAATATAACACATTTCTGATTGATTTAGATGAGCTTAACTGCTTCTATGATCGAAATCATGCAACAATCATTGGATTAGTATAGGCATCGATGTTGGGCACAGCATGACGTGGGTCTTCGATTCAATAGACAAGGATGAGAACACATATAAAGACTTCATAGCAATCCTCAAAACGTATAAGTTCATATGGTTCTCTATAATTATAGCGTTCACTTTTTACTAACTTTTATGTACTTATTCATTGGCTATATTCACTTGTGCAGGGCATTCAGGTACTACGTTAACGAACGCCATGGGAGGCATCATCCAACAAGGAAGGATAATCTATGTGTCAAAACAAAGTGGCCGGTAAGTGTAACTACCTTTAGTCCTTCCATTAGTTTTTTGTCGAAAGCATTACCTGAGATTCTTGTATTTAAAACTCAGTGTCATAAGCGGAAGATTGGGAGTGTACACTGTGGATATTATGTCTGCACTTTCATTGGTGAAAATGGTCCATACAGGAGACACCCTAACATGGTATATTTTAAATGCTTCACTTGTAGTACAACCATTTGATTCAAAGATATGCCTATGATATGAAATACTAAATGTACAATTGTTCATATAGTGGCCGGAAGAGAAAGAAATGAGTAGGACACCGATTGATGATGACAACCTCTTGGAACTCATGGGCGACCTATGCAACTTCATAGTGGATCAGATTATACATGTGAAGGGATCGTACCATGACCCAAATTCTGACTTAGGAAGTAATCCTCATTACCAACATCTTCGCGAGTGGGAAAGGCTAAACTTAGGTCGTTGATTCCTTTTGTGAATGTAATGCGACTTGTGTCATATGACTTGTGAATGCTATTGGACTTGTGTAATTATTGAATGTTAATATTTTCAGAACATACGTCATGGTTTGGATGTTGTTGGACTTGTCAATTAACTGTTTCTGTGTTGTTTGAATGATTTCCTATATGTATATATCTTACTGCTCGGTCGATTTGGGTACAGCCTGAATTTAGTTTTTTTGGGAAAAGTATTGTAGGGGCGGTTTTATCTTCAACCGTCACTACAAATTAATTTGTAGTGACGGATGTAGTTACAAGCCGTCTCAACAAATCACATTTGTAGGGGCGGTTAACTTCTAAAACCGTCTCTACAAATGCATTAGTAGGGGCGGTTCAATCTAAAACCGCCTCTACAAATGGTATTTGTAGGGGGGCGGTTAAATAACCGCCCCTATAAATTGTGATTTTTAGCCACGGTTGCGTAGGGGCGGTTGGAGAAACCGTCTCTACAAATCATCACCAACCGCCTCTACAGAGCTTTAGTGCAGTAGTGCATCGCCCTGCAAACTCCGACATCGGCGTGTCTAACGATGACAAACGCAACGTAAAGCAGCAGCCCAGGGTACTCCGAATCCTAGCGACTCCAAGACTGAACTGCTTGGCCAAAGTCTATCCCTATTCTCAGTCACAAGTAAGTACTCACGTATCTTCTTTTCATTTCGGTTTCAATTTTAATATATAACTAGCAAGTATGCTCGTGTGTTGCAACAGAACTCAATACGCTTAGGAATTATATTTCGTGTCATCGCTAAACACGAATTGTTCTAACTCAATACGCTTAGGAATTATATTTCGTGTCATCGCTAAACACGAATTGTTCTAACTCCTATAAACACGTGTCTAGAGCGTGGCCCAATTTGTCTTGGAATTGGACTCCATATCGATAATCGCCTACTGGTAAGACCCCATCTGGACGAGCACGGTGGGGGTACTCTAGTATCAGCAAAAGTGAAGAGAAATTTTGCCTCTTTAATATTATGTATATGTATATATAGATTGGTGATCTGCTATATGCAGTTTTGCACAGGCAGTCAGATACTCAGACAAAAAAAGTACACAAGCCATAGGGTATGTTGTATGCAAAACTTTTTTTGCAAGTGCAACACTAAATTATCTTATTTCAATATATGATTTTTTGTAGTATTGGACTGTTGGTTTGATATATTTAAACATTATATAATTCTCTTGCAGAATTGTTCAAACATGAAGATGAGTGGTGATATTGCCTCTCATTTTCACAAATATGAAGCAAAGAAGACCTCCTCTCTATCTCCTCTTTATGTCCTTTTTTTCCTTAATGCAGCTATGTTACTGTTTTAACATGAACAGGAATATGAATCACTGACATGGAATACAAGAATCGGGTAAGGATAGATTTAGAACTTGTGGACTGATATGTTAAATTTATAGTGGTTCAAAAAAAGGTAATGGATCACCATAGTTACAAATCCTGGCTATGCTCTCAGACTAGAAGTATACTTTAAAAATTCAAATTATCTAATCTTAGAAAATTCATAAAAATTTAGTTTATAGCTTAATAGGAAATTATGAAAGTAGTTTTAAAATTTATCTAAAATCATGCTCTATCTTATAGTTTCTAGCTTGAAATTGTTCAGTGCAGTCCGCCTTTGGTAATTCAGTGCAGGCCGGAGTCAAAGGTCTCATACGTGTCAAAGAAGTTTTATTCCAATCAGTTTGATTACGTCTCTTCACACTTCAGTGAGTGTATGAATATTCTCAGAGGTGGTTTTCATCGTAATCAATTCGGGTACGTCTCAGAGCCCAAGAACGCTTTTCATTCTTCAATGGATACAAAAAAGACCTTCCAACTAAAATCTCAGGCATACACCTTAATCTTTTTATGAAATTAACTAAAATTAGCTAGTTGGCAATAATATAATACGATTGTCCATACTACTTTATTATGTTGGTCGGTGTGACTAGATATACAATAAGTGCATCTCGCTTCAAAATTAAAGCTGGGCACTAAAATTTAAAACCTTTATGTACCATAAAATTTTAGATTTTTTCTAAAGTATTTTTATGAATAATTGCAAATATAAAAGTTGTTATACAAAAGTTAGCAAAATCGATTGAATTTTTTTGGAGTTAGACTTTAATTTGATTGCCTGCTACTTTGTGTAGATCAATATGACTAGGTATATATGTGAGTCGTCCAACGTCAAAAGCCATATTCTAAAATTAGAAACATATTGTTCACACATTAACCGAACTTTTTGAAAAGCTCGTGTACCTCTATAGGGGTCGTTCGTTTAGGCAGTTAGGAATGATTCCTGGCCTGGAGTGGTCAGGAACGATTCCCAAGCAGTGCAAATTATTGAAGAGCTGCAAGACCAGGAAGAAATCCAGACCAGAAACAATACAAACGAACGAAGCCTTAGTCATCAAGTTCACCTAAGTCAAATAGACACTAAACTTTTTGAGCTAATATCCGATAGATTTTTTATCAGATGATTATAAACATCCCAATCTGAATAGATATGCCATCCAAGTCCAATTAAATAAAGGCGAGTCCAATTAAACTTGGATTGTCATAATCCACAACCACCTCTGCTAGCAACAGGCCGCTCTTTTTATAACAACTGTGGGGTCTGTCCGTACATCTCCAGCTAACCAATCTTTAGCGGTAGCTTCCATTCTTATCTTCAATCAACTCACCGATGAAGGCGAGTCCCTGTTCTTCCCTTGTGCAGATCTGAAGGCAGCTGATTTGCAATTGCAACCTCCATCTTCATTCAGGTTAGTGATCGATTTCGCTAATGATTTATCTACACCACTGCGCAACAGCTAGCTAGTGCCTTTTGCTACTAATATAACCAGCTGCTAGTTGATCTGTGTTTAAGCATCCAGGGGCTAGACTGTTTGCCCTTAAACCAGTTACTCCCTCATGTTGGTAAACATGTTGTTTCCTGCAGGGGAAACAGGCTAGCGAAAACCGAAAATTTTGACCAGAGGGTTCCAGGAAGTAATTGTTGTTTTGGTCTAACGGTTTGCGCAGTGTTTTAGGACAGGACATTAATGATTGGATTAGTTCTGCAAATTCATTTCCGCATTTGCTACATTCTTTTTTGAGTTAGCGCTACAGTTTTATGTGAGAACAGATGGATTGTGAAGCTAGTGCGCACAATCTCTTGGAACGCATGATAGTTGTTGAAAGCATAGAGCCGACAGGTCTGCCATTAGCTCTTCTAAAAGCCATCACCAATAATTTCTCAGACAATCAGCAAATTGGCCAAGGGGGGTTTGCAGTTGTTTACAAGGTACATATGTGTATCTCTCAACCTCCGTCAGTCCTGACACGGCAATGTAAAAAGCTCATGCTCATACGTATGTGTTGTGGCTGCAGGGACAGCTTCAGGGTGGCACAGTCGCTGTGAAAAGACTGTCCCCAGAACTTGATATGGACGAGAAGTACTTTAACCATGAGATTAGCAGTCTCATAAAGGCGAAGCACAAAAACATAGTAAGGTTCCTAGGATATTGTTCTGACACGCAAGGGAAAGCAGAGACGTACAACGGAAAGACAGTCATGGCAGACGTACGACAAAGGTTGCTCTGCTTTGAGTTCCTGCCAAATGGGAGCCTTGATCGGCATATTACTGGTATGTCTGTGTCCATCTTATTTTTATGGATGAGGTCCATGTGCTCTCCCTTTAAGTCCCATGTTTTGTCAATCATCAAGGGTCGTCTCTTCGGATTATCCAAAACATGTATATATAGAAATTAACTATGATATTGTTGCATTCCCTTTTCTCCATGAACGGATGAGCAGATGCATCTCGTGGACTTGAATGGAGGATACGCTATCAAATAATAAAGGGAATATGTGAGGGTTTACATTATCTGCACCAAAATAACATAGTTCATTTAGATCTCAAACCTGCAAACATACTGTTGACCTACAGGATGGTGCCCAAAATTGCTGATTTTGGTCTCTCAAGATGCTTTGATGAAAACCAAAGCCAGACTATAACTTCAAAACTGATTGGATCATTGTAAGCTATCTATGCATCTTGAAATCACAACTTACTGAGGAGAACAATTTTTCATTTCTTAACATGCTTCTTAATTCTTCGGGCTACAAACTTTGCAATGCAGGGGGTATTTGGCACCGGAATCCTTTAGTGGAGTAATCACATTCAAGTTAGACATATACAGCCTTGTTGTTATAATCATGGAGATATTGACAGGAAAGAAGGGGTATTCTGAGATTGAGAATGTAAGAGTACTGCACATGACCAATCCAAGACAAGGCTATAATGTTAAGAAAATTTTCAATTATTAAATAATATGGTTTTGTGCAATATACAATTGTATGTCTTATGTCTGTATTGGCATATTTATACAGCAGAAGTCATTACAATATTCTTTTTTTTTTTTACTTGCACATGCTAGAATTTCAAGTCTATGATGATAAACCCTAACTCATGGTTACTTGCAATGTTTTAGGTACTTGAAAGTTGGAGTAACAGGCTCGAAAAAATAAATCAAGACACAGAACTGAACCAGGTAAGGGTATGTGCCAAGATAGGGGTACAGTGCAGTGACTTTAACCCAGCGAAGAGACCAGTTACACAGTATATAATTGAGACACTTTATGAAATGGAGCAGACATATGGTTTTATTGAAACCGTCCTCTGTACTTCATCAACACATGTAAGTTAACACATGCACACATAGTATCCTTTAACTTCTTTTTTTTTAGAATTTGGGCACAGCACCGTTTTCAGTTTCAGTTTCTTGATTCAATTTGGCTGATAAATTAAGTGAAGTCGTTAAATTGTTGAATTGTTCTGCATTAGAAGGTTCTACTGAGATGCAGAAAGTTAGACGTAACCACGGGAGACGAAAGTCAAAGTATATATTCATTATTTTTCAGCATCTGATATTTGTTGCATAAAGCCAACAGTCGTTACGTTTCTATGACATTGATAGACTGTAGTGGAAATTGAGGCAAACACGTCACACTCTCCTTTTATAGATAACAAATATAAAAATCTAGGGAGTCAGTTTCACTAGGCAACATATATAGACAAACGACAAACGTACGACATACAAGGCTGATTGTTAATACCCACACAAAGGTGTAGTGCTTGCCCGAGATCAGCATCTGGGAGTACCATCAAAAGCCAAAATCGGAGAGCTTGGCCTACCACGGGGTTGGAGCACAGTGCCGAGAAGCACAAAGCAGAGTGACACTGCAATGCTAACATGCTAAGGGTGTCTTTAGTTGGATTTCGAGAGTTGTTTTTGTTTTCAAAAGGTCAAAAGCCAAGCAAAAGGCATAAATCAGAAGTAGTTTTTTTTTCAGAAGTAGCGCCTTTTGGTTTTTGGCTTTCTGCTTTTTGAAATGATAAAAATAGAGAACTATTTTTTCAAGAAGATCGAGTTGATGTTATACTTGCTTAAACCAAGCAACTTATAACTTTTCCACAACTCATAACCCACAACATGGATGGAGCGCTTTACAAATCATGTCATAGGCTAGTTTTCTTCCTTTGCTTGCACTCACTAGCTGGGCCGAACTCTGTTTTCTTCGCGTGTGTGCAAGCCTTATGGTTTTTATTTGTATTCCGATTATCAGTTGTGTATCATCTACGGATGGTAGAGGCTGAAACTTTATTCTCTTATCTAAAAAACAACAGTTTTGTCATAGCCTACAGCTCACAATAGTTTTTTCAAAAGCCACGGCTCAACTAAATACACCCTAAAGAAAAGCTCACAATATTTAGCCTTTTAGAGAGCGATTGACCAAAATCCGAAGAAGGCAACTAAGGATTAGTCTTAGCAAACTCTGAATGAAAGCCCAGTGGTAAGAGGCTGAAGAAGAGTAGGTGTCAAAGCAGTACGCAAGCTGATAATATTTTGTATATGAACAATGAAGTGTTCAAAATAAATGCAGTGAATCCCAATGTGGTGATGTAGGAGACAAACCAATGGTACCAAGCCCGGTGGAGCCTGCTTGGGGCTAAATTAATTCTTGAGGAGACACACAATCATGGACTGAGTAAACAATAAATCCACGGAGGGAGGCTTAGAATCACAATTGTAAGATTTCTCAAGCGACCGCCTCGCGTCGTCTCCCCACTGGGGGGCGACCCGAGCCCCCCCCCAACGCCGCCGCCGCCCGCCCAGCTCTCCTCCACGCCCGGCCGGCCGCCCCCCCCCCTTGCCGGCGGCAGCTGGGGGGGCGCCAACAAGGCACCCCCGGTCTCTCTCGCGCTCCCCCCCTCCTCAGTAACATCCCGGGTTTTACCAGACACCAAAAATCTGAACTTTTTAAAAATTTTTCCTGCAATAAGTGAATCATGTAGTAGCTAAGGCATACGTAGGTCAAACACGGGTGAATGTACTAGTGAAACGATGCATACATATAGCTTTGTTTGCGGGGAGAGTGCTTACGCTCTCTTGTGTTGGTTTTGGGTTCGTGCTTGTGAGAGTTTTGGGGCACACAAAGTCCATAGCGAAATTCCTCGCTTGATATATCTCTTCAAATCCTTTTCCCTTCATCCAATTCCTCGAAAACTCAAATCATGATAGGAGAGGAATTCTTTTTCCTCTTTTCTATTTTTCTCCCCATGCTCATAGACTTCCTTTCGAAATCTCATGTACCTCCCTTGTAGTTCTCCCAAAACCTAATTGAATTCCCCTCGAATCATCTTAAATCACGTAGGAGGAATCCCTCTCAAAAATTCCCTAGAACTCCTTAAAGTTAATCCTAATAAGTCCTATAAATGGAAAGGGAATTCCTTTCCCTCCCTTGGGCCTCAACCAGCCAGCAAGTCGGGCTCCTCCCTCCTCCCCTTGGCAGGCCCGCTCGGACCCCCTTCTCCCCGGCAGGCCGCGGCCCCGGCCGCTCGGCCACGTCTCCGCGCGGCCCAAGGCCCGCCCGCCAGCGCCTCCACCCCTCCAACCCTAGGAGCACCTGCTCCCCGGGCATGGAACGCCCGCCGCCGCCAAGCGCGAAGCCGCGCACGCCCTTGTCTCGGCGTCCGCACCACTGGATGGCCGCCACGCACCCCTAAGCGTCACGGAGGCCGAGGATCGCCGTCCAGCCCGAAACCCTAGCCGCCGAGCTCTATAAAGGCCGGCCGCCGCCGCCCGCCTTCATCTTCTTCCTCCTCTCCCTTCCAAAGCCGCCGCCACTCCTGCCCTCCTTCTCTTTTCCTTCCCCACCTCGAGCTGCCGCTGCCTCTACCCCGCGCCACCGCTTCCCCCTGCGCCACCGCCATGCTCCCTCGTAGCCGCGCCGTCTCCGTCGGCCGCTGCTACACCACGCCGGCGGACAGCGGGCAAGCGCAGCCCGCGCGCTCTGCCCATGCGGTCGGCGCCGCAAGCTGCCCTGCGTTGCCGTTTCGCGCAGTCCCGCCTTCGAGCTGCCGACGCCGTGCCGACCCGCGCCACGCACGCGCCGGGGGCAGCTCCACCAAGCGCGGCCGGCGGGACCCACCTTGACGCCTTGGCGTCGGGACGCGTGCACGGCGACGCCAGCGCACCCCAACCCAGTGCGCGTGGTCACCTCGCCCCGACGGGCTGCCGTCGTTCTCTTCTCGCCCACGTCGAGCCGCCCGACGCCGAGCACCACCACCGCCTGTCTTTGCCCGCCCGCCCCGCCTACGCCCGCCGCCACGCCCGTCGTCGAGCAGCGCCTCGGCGCGGTGGTGTCGTGCTCCACCTCGGCCGCCGCATCCCTGCGTCGACGCGACGACGTCGCGTCCGACCGAGCCCCGCCGTCTCGGGCCGTTCCACCGCGCGTCGCCGTTCTGGGCGTGCGCTGCGCCACGCCCGGTGCTGCGCTGCTCGGCGCCGTCGCCGCCAGCGCCACCGTCGGCCTCCTCCCCCTCCCTCACTCCTGGGCGCTACCTTGGCTGCTTCGTCGCCTCGCCCACGCCGAGCCCGGCCGCGACACCCAGGTCGCGCCGAACGACGACGACCACGAGCATCAGCAGCCGCTGCGCCGCCGTCCTCGCTCCTGCCACCATCCACAACGGCCAGCATGCTCACCACCCCTTCTCTGACGTCTGCACCATGCTGGAGCTGCACAGCAGCGTCGTTGGTGAGCCAACAGTGCCCAAGCTGCCCCCTTTTCTTCTCACTGTGACCTTGTCAGTGTTCCCGTCTGAGAACGGCCTTCGTGCCGTGATCCTACACCTTGCAGGAAGGCTGCGGCTAGCAGCAGTTAGGGCTGGCCATTCCCCTGGCCGCATCCAGCTTCCGCCGGCCAGCCACAGCCTACCCCGGCCAGGCTGCGGCCTCCTGATACCTCCGGCACCTTCTCCGATGAAGCCCAGCCGATCCTCTACCCAAAGGTCGAACCCTTGCTTCGCCGACGCCGTTCCGACGTCGACAAAGATCTCTCTTTCTTTACTCATGCACACTCATACTTGTCATACATGCATATACACTATCTCTCCATGCCTGTGCCGTGCCTTCGTGCGGTCTATCGTTCTTATGCTATGGATATGTGCTACTCCATCTGGTTGTCATCTTACATTTGGCTTGTGTGTTTGTGTGATACTATCTGTGGACCGAGCCTTCGAGCCGGCTGAGAGAGCGACGTGTCCGAATGTGCGATCCCGCTATGGTCGTAACGCCGAACGCGATCCCTCCCTCTTTGTATTTTGGTTGACCCTGTGGAACCACGTAGCGATCTTGATTCGACCCTAGGACATGGTCACGGTGGACTCAACATCAGTGCGGATATCACCCGCGCGCGATGGCCCGCCACGACCTAGTCTACGGGTAAATGAATCGGGAGACAACCATCGCGGAACCAACGGGAGTCGACTTGTTTAGTATAGCTCCTGGCCGCGAGTTGGCTCGCTATGACCATTGGGCTCTACCTCTTTTCCTTCATTTCTTTTCTTTTCCTTTTACTCTTTCCCTAGCCACCTCGTATGCCTGCACCACCTAGACCGGAGCATTCCTCGATTCACGTGATGACAACCGCGTCGCTACGAACCTGAGGAGTAGCTTTTGCCGCTTTAGTTGCACGGAGGTCGTGGTGCCCTATGAGTTGGTGTGGATTGCGGAACCGTGCGAGACCTTTGTCTCTTTTCTTCTGACCACCGTCCTTTGCCATGACGGGTAGGTTGGGAAGAGTGCGGAACCATCCTCTACATTACTCCTTCGATTCTCGCTAATCCAGTAAGGCGAGGATCGAGTCATCTTGTTTCGGCTTCTTCGATCAGTGACCGTTACTATGTCATGTAGATCGAGGCGCCATGGGACCTAAGCCCCTTCTTTGCGCTTGACGTTGTTCTTTTATTGCTATTGCTATCTTGATTCCATTCCTCTGGTTCCCGTCGATTGCAATGGCGAGCGGATCAAAGGAAGGTGAATCCCGCCTCTCCTCTCTTTTGGATCATTCGTGCTTAATCCCTTGTATGTTTGTACCTAGCTTAGACCGTAGCATTCCTAAGGACCTCGCGGTGACAACCGCACCGCTGACCTGGGGAATGCTTAGTGCATTAGTGCACCTTGGTCAAGGTACCCTACGAGCGGATCAGGCACTTATGATCCCTCGTGCGCCGCTCCTCTCTGATGCCTCGCCTTTTTTTTTCCGTGGCGTGTGCATTGGAAGGGGTAGACCACCGCTCCCTCTCTTTTCTACCTTCTACCCTCCCCCTCTAGCCCGTTCTATTCGATCCCGTCCTAGCCATGACGATTGGATCAAAGACCGGACTATCTCTTCTAGTTGGCAAAGCTATGGTCTATGTCATGTTCTCGAACCCGTGTGAGTCGACCCGATCGACCGTTGGAAACCATCCTCATCGAGGATGTGACCGAGGCCACGACATGGACATGCCTAGCTAATTCTCCTTCCTTCCCCTGTTGTGCTACTCTCTTCTCGGCTCTCGATGTTGTTGTGTCGTGCGGGTCACGAGGACCTATAGCCGCTCCTCTGTTGTTCGTGTTCCAATCTCTTTTGCTACCGTCGGCTACCATGACGGGTAAGCTAAAGAGCCTTAGAACCAAGTCACAATTCCTCTGTTTCGTATTAATCGTTCTTACTCGAATCTTATGTAGTAGTTGCGACTTGCAGGTTAAAGGCCACAAGGGCCAAACCTTGCTATTTCTATTTCCCTTTTCTCTCCTACTTGTGATCCTCCGGTCCCCGCCAATTTCCATGACGTCGGGATCGGGAGGTCGCAACCGTGGTGTTTGGTTAAGTTAAGCTAGGATCAAGGCCTCTTCTTTTGAAGCCGTACAGGTCGACACGATTGACCCAGGAAGTACTGGCTGTACCATGGTCGCGATCCGGGCTTGTGCTTAGCAGACAACCACTTCTATTTATATGAGCCCAAGGATCGGACACTCTCCACGAGGGCTAAGTCTTTTTAGTGTTTATTCAAAGTTATCTGGTTCCTTCCATATCTTGTTGCCTTTTTGGGGAGTACTGGATTTTGGTTAGGGATTGATTGGTCATTTGCCTTGTCCGTCGCTATATCGAGGTAGTTGCATCGCGGTGACGTTGGATGGACCAGGGATCTGCTAGGAGGAGGAGATGCGAAGAGCAACCAGATGTGGATGACTATGGATTGCTATAAACAGGTGCCACGTCCCACCCAACCTCATAGAATCCTATTAGACATGCAATGTGTAGCTGCTAGTGCTTTACTTTATGCAAATAAATGTGATAGGATGCATGGTAGATTGCTTGATAAGCCATTACCTTGACGCAACCTTTCCCCCTGTACACCCGCTGCTAGGATAGACGCTCGCCTACTCCATGATACTTGCTACACACTCTACTTATACATGCGTGTGTGTGGCTAAGGCACATGGTGCCGTAAACTAGATAACTGGGGATAATTTGGGAGAGATCTTGGCGTGTGTCTTGGGTGTGTGGTGAGGGTTGTGTCGACTGGGCAGGATCTACGACGAGTCAGGGGACAAGTCTTGCCGGGAGAGTGTGATCTGGGCACTCCCTATGTGAGAGAGTACCTGTGGCGGGTACGTGTGATGTGAGTAGATACCGGGGAGGAGTGTCTTTGTGGGACGAATCCTCGGAATGGAGGTGCCGTCGAGGCACGGGCGTCGAGCCCCTTGTGAAGATATCCTGCCCGGTCCTACTAAGGACTGGTTTGGCGTTCCTGCGGTTCACAGGACCTTTTTGTGCACACCACTCGTCTCTGAATGGGCGGGGTCCGACTTGACGACTAGCTGGCCCCATGCTGCTACTACTAGGTTGATAGGTGATAGTGTAGGGAAGTACGGGTGCCGAGACCCACACCCTCCTGAGACAGCGTGGTATCCACTGGGATCCGGTACCACGTCTCACAGTCTCAGCGTGCCGGTGGATCTCCGGGGTGCCCTAGAGCTAAGTGGTAGAGTGGCATCGGGCCAGTTAGGCGGCAGCTTGGTATCAGCCTAGATGAGGCATCGTCGATGATGGTGATCTTATGGTTCCAGGTGTACAAGCTCTGCAGAGTTACTAAATCTATACGTATAGCCGTGTCCCCGGTATGGACATTCCTGTGAGTACCATACGATCGTTATAGTGAGAGGTGTCCATTTCTTTTCTCCCCCCGGGTGTGGTTGGATTCCGGCTTAGGCCGTTGAGGCAAGGAGGAGCGGGAGTCTTCCTTGCCGACTAGAGAGTGAGAGTGTGGTGAGAAGTGTGGATGTGGATGTGGATGTGGTTATGGATGGGATGATGGACGTGTGGATGTGATGGGTTAAAACTTGATGAACTACATTATATTTATATTATGAACTGGCATAGGAAAACTACAGCCAAATGTAGGTCTTTTCTCTCTACCCTTGCATTCTACTTACCACATAGCAGAGCAAAGCATAGGGTGGGAGCCAGTGGCCAGTACAAATCGTACTGATAGAGTTGAGCAGGTTTGGCACCCGAGGAGGATTACGACGATGATGGAGCTGGAAGGATTAGGTGGTCTCGTTCCTACACTCAAGTTTGGTTAAGGAGATCCAGTCTACGCCCGCTGATACTCTACCCCAACTCTGATGATTCTCCGTGAAGGAGGAGCCTTCACCCGCTATGACGCTATGTCTACTCTGATGTTGTCTTGTAAGCATATATCGCTAGGGTACGTTATACTTAGGTGTGTCTCTAAGTGTTGTAAAACCTTGTAACTTATATCTTTTTTTATTTGTATGAACTGTGGTATCAATGTAAATGATGTACTCGTGGATTTCCCTTCGAGAAAATCGCGGGTCGTTTCACTCCCTCACCCCCTTCCCTCCCCCACTTCCCTCTTCGGCGCCGGGCGGCGGGCCGGCGGGCGGCCGGGCCGGCTCGGCCTCGGCCAGATCCGGGCCTCCCCTGGCCGGATCTGGTCGTGGCGCAACCCCGCGGCCGACCCCTCTCGGTGGCGGCGCCCCGTGGCGGTGGCCGGGGCGCCCCCTCCCTCCAGCGGCGGCGGCCTGTTTGGACGGATGCCGGCCCGGCGCGGACCAGATCTACGTCAGGCAAGCCCTGGCGGCCGGCGGTGGCCCCTGGCGGCGGCACGGGGGTCGGGCCCGGCCGGCGGCGGCAGCTCAACACGCGCCCGCCCTGGCCGCAGCTGGCCGGCCGGGGCCTGATCCTGGGCCGTGGGTGGGACGGCGGCGGCGTCGGGCTTGGCTGACCAGCCCCTCCCTCGGCCCGGTGCCGCCGCGCTGCCGGGCCGGCGGCTCACCCTGACGGGGGGCCTCGGCGGCGCCCGGGTCACCTCCCCCATGCCCAACTGCGATCCTTGGCGGGTTGAGGAGATCGACGGCGCCGAACACCCCCCTCCCTTTTCGTCGCTCGTCGCGCCCGGCCACCTCCCCTCGACCCGATGTCCATCCTTCGACGGGTTGAGGTGGCCGGCCGACGCCCAGTCTGGAGGCGCTGGGCGCCTCGGCCACGGTGGGCCCTGTGGCCGTGCCGCTTCCTCCCTTCCCCCGCGGCCTCCTCGGCAGGGAGGGAGTGGTGCGTGCCTGGCCGTTCCGGTGCCACTGCTGCCTCGATGCACCCAGCGCCCGCCCCCCCGGCCTCGAGAGGGCTCGGCCGGGGTCGCTGCGGTGGGGGTGCCCCCAATCGAACTCTGGCGCATCGGGGTAGTTCTTGGTGGCGGGACGGTCCTCGCGCGTGCCTGCTCCTTTCCTCCCGTGTCGGGCGGCGTCGGGGTTGGAGGCCTCAGTACAGCCCGTCTTGCCGGGTGGCAAGCAAGGCGGCCGGCGACGAACCACTGCCGGCGCCCTGCCCCACCACCGCTGCCCGGTGAGCGGCGGGTCAATGGGTTCGATCCGGGCCTCTTGGACCGTATTGGCCTTCCCCTCCGGAAACCGGTTCAGCTCGGCATCGTCGGCGGGCAACACGAAGACATCCAACGGCGTCTCGGGGGGGCTTCGTGTCCATCGCCCGCTCGGCGTGGGGATGGAAGCCCCCGCCCTTTCGCGGTCTCCGGCAGCATGGGTGATAACCCCTGCCCGGCCCTCGCGCCTGGGTATGATGATGGTGGCGTGTTAGCGTCATTACCTTCTTGAAGGCGTCGTCGTCCGCTCGCCGACCGCTGCTGGCGGAACCTCTTTGGGAGCGTGAGCTCCCTAGGGCGCACCGTCAACGGAATTGGCGCCCGTGGGCGTCATCTCCTTGTTGAAGGCTCCGTTGGTGCACCCTAGAAGCTCCCACGAGACACCGAGCCCTGCCCTGCCGGTCCGCTGTACCCGTGAAGCTTGAATTCTAATCCACTGTTGGGCGTGGTGTCGGGCTCTTTCTTTGTTCTTTGTGTCGTTTTGTGTTGATGTTTGTGCCGTCACTATCTTTGTGGCGTTGTTCGTGTCGTGTTGTACTCGCCGTTCTTTCGGCCCCCTTCTTCTTAATGCAATGACACGTGAAGTCGTGTTCGAGAAAAAAAATAAATCCTAGAGGGTGATTGTCGGAGTTATACACTGTCTCATCAAGGTGGCCATGGAGAAATGCATTTTTAACATCCAATTGGTGGAATCTATGTATGGTGGTGATTAAAAGTAACCCAGATTGTCAAAGGTTTCCCAGTCATATTCAAGGTTCCATTATAATCTAGACCAGGATGCTAATAATTTCCATAGGCTATCCATCAAGCCTTTTAATAAGAAAGAGTCCAAGATCCTTCATACTTTAGCTGCCTTTTTAGACCGAGTCCAAGTGCTTCGAGTCAAGGTGTGCGCTTTAGTTCATCTTCACGCATCTTCAAAAACCTCAACCATTTTGACCGCGAAATTTGCTCAATGGTAGTGAAAGTGTTGAGGGTGGAGGGACTTGTTGGCCTACTCGTATCGCAGGCGGGGGAGGCGGAACGAGTTGGGCTTTTTGTTCGAGTCTGCCATGTTCACAACCTCATTCACTCTTTTTAGAAGTATAGAAATATTAACATGCAACAAAAACTTGAGACATTCTCATTTCTCAAACTAGAGTTAAAGGCACCCGCTAAGTAGTAAAGGTGCATTAAATATGTATTAAAGCACCACTAAAACTTGTACTGAAACATGTGCATAAGTCATACATTAGTAGCAAGGGATCGAGCTATTTTTTTCATGAGTGTGACTGTGTGGTACGTGAATAGTTGGATAATTATATCTATTGCCTAAAAAATAACAAGTAATTACACTAATAAATATGCACCAGCACTAATTTTATCATGATAGCCATATGTTAATCAAATCATAATTAACTCTACTACACCCTCATTAACACGCAAAACATGCACAATCAATGTACTCCCTCCGTCCCTAAAAAAGGAGTGATTTTTAGAATCATAAAAATAAATAAATTTGACTAACTTTATAGAAAAATAACCATATCTAAAATGAGTATATTATAAAAATATATTCTATGATAAATCTAATAATACTAATTAAATATTAATATTTTTTCTAAAAGCTTAGTTAAAGTTTACTTAGGATAATTTAAGAAATCACTTCTTGTAGGAACGGAATAAGTTTGACTAACTACTATTTTTTTCAATAGTAGTTTTATAAGCTGTTGTGAGTTATTTTTTGTTGAACTCCTGACCTTTTACAAAATAGATCATGGGGTGAAGCTCTTTTTTATGCTCTTATAAAGGAACAAAGACAAGTAAAACAAAAAGTAGCTTTTTACAGCTCTCTGTTTCATTTTCCTCTCTTATCCACGCATAAAGCTATATTGGTGAAATTGTTTTATTAAACTTTTTTTTTTCAAAAGAACTCAGCTCCACCTATTTTCTAAAAAAAATAGCTTTACTGGTGAAACTGAGCTTTACTGAATGAGACCTTATTACATTTATATTACGTGCAGCCATTCAATGACGGCACGACAAATGACGATGCATCCAAAGGCAGCCCTTGCAAGGATCTGGATGATACACAATGTGGTCCTGCCAATCCCCAGTCTCGTGGAGCTAAGTACAATCTCAACTTGTACATGCACCAAACCATGGATGGACCAAACCGTAACCAAGTAAATATAGCAGATCCAGACCAGCCACATATGTTCGGTTACACCAATGTTCATGACTACCCCATATATGATGGTCTTGGACCCAGCGCAAAGATTGTTGCACGTGCACAAGGCCTTCATACAGAGACTTGTATGGACGACGATGACTGCTGGTTCCACTGGAGCAGCATAGCGTTTAGCAATGAAAGGTTTGGTGTTGATATATGTAGAACTCGTTCTTTCTACTTGTGAATTATTGTATATACTCCTAGTTATGGCAGGCACATAATAATAACTAGTCGCTGGACTTGATTGACTTGATTTTTGGCTGCATCTGCTGCAAGCTTTACTTGTTTCTTTAATATTCTTGAATTAGGTTTGGGGGGTCCAGTTTTAAGGCAATAGGAAATCAAAATAAACTCCAAGGCGAATGGGCTATTGTTGGTGGGACTGGAGTGTTTACTTTTGCAGAGGGCACGATATCTATCAACCGAATCGAAGGAGATGCGTTATCAACCATCTATGGAATTCAAATCAGTGCACTTTGCCGCAAAGCACAGAGAACTGATACAGAGGTAACGATAATATTTTTTCTGATTATTTTATTCCTTAAATGCACTTGTGGCAAACTTTAAAGGTAGGTAAGTCTGTGGCTTACAAGCATGGAAATATAAGTGGAGGATTTTGAGCAGTAATGAGTTAAAACATCCCACAACAGGACAATTAAATTCTAATTAGATCAATTAATACAATGCAGCCCTTCTAGTTCCCTTGTGCGTAAACTAGTGCACTTGTGCGTCTATATATACAACAATCAGTAGTAGAGTTTTTGTTTGAGGAACTACTCTATTCGGGCCTATTTGTTATATATAGCTTATGATCTAGCTTCACAAAAAGTTATTTTTCACCTTTTCCTACAAAACAGATATTTAAAACTTCTCGCTAGAAGTTATTTTTCAGCTCTCACGTGGACACTGGTGAAGCTAAAAATAATAGTAGCTCTCTCCTAACTTTCCCTCTGCTATCTTAACAAGATGTTCTACCAAATGTTTTTTTAATAGCTTATGAAACCAAAGCAAAAGAAAAGCTTCACTATGAAGCTGTGGTGTACCAAATATGCCTAAATGCGATGGTGCACTATGAATCTATTGTTCAAATTAAGTCGAGTGAATCAATACAATATATACAGGTATAGAGCTCAACTCCCCACGCAACCTCAGTTACTGTTACCCTGTAGCAGGTTTGTCTTTTCTGTTTACCTTTTTTTTGTCTTCTCTCCTTTCCGGTTGCTTTTTTCTCTTTCCGATTTTTCTCCCTTTCTTCTTTTTAGTTGTTTTTTCCCTCTTTCGATTCTTTTTCCCCTTTCCGATATTTCACCAGTACAAATTTTTTATATAGTATACAACAATTAAATCTTACATTTCCCTATACTATTTCTAGAAATATATTTATGGAACATTAGCTTCACCGACAACATATTATATACATATATCATGATAACCTCTTAATTTTTTTTTAGCTTATGAGAAAAGTGGTGTTATATTATTGAACTATTAGCTTATGAGAAAAGTGGTGATTATGAATCAACACCTTCCATTTCACAAACCAAACAAAAAAGTAATAAGTGAGAAGATGATAGACTATCTAACTCCTCAAGCCAAATACCCTATAAAATCGTTAACCATCTAGCCCCAAAGACTGCTCAGAATAGGTTCGCTAGACTACAACAGTAACCAGAATCTTACCATACTAGAACTCAGTCATGAATGGCGCTAAACAAAAGAAAAGTTCTTGCTACCCAAGAAACACTTTTACTGGATCAAACTCCCTAAAAGCTAGGGGTCAGCTTGATACTATGGCTCTGTTGGTTACGGCTTCACCAAAAGCTTTATGAACTATTGTGAGCTGCTTTTGCCAAACAACTCTTTTAAAGCAGCTTCATATGTGAAGCTCCTTTTTTGCTCTCATAAAGGAATTGAGAGAGGTAAAGCTGGAAAAGGTGGCATTTCACAACTCTAGCTTGGGAAGAAATAGTGCATAGCAGGCCGTAGGATCGTGTGGTTTGCTTCACCCACGTGGCTTTTCACATGTTGTGTGTGCTTGCCTGAAAGTGGCTTTTCACAGCTCTAGCTGAAATTATCTGCAGAGCTGCCTGCTTGCCTTGATGGTTGAATCTCTTCCTCTTCTCCAAATCTCGCATGTTGATAGTTCCTCCTGTCCTAACACTTTACCTTTCCCCATCCCTCCCTCTTCAATCCCATATGCCCCTCCCCTCCCCTTCTGCTCCTCTCCCATACCATCCCTCTATCTGCCCGCTTCCTATTGTTCTAGACGCGTGTTGTGGTGTTAGGCAGGACTTAAGATGGCTGATAAACCGAAACAGCTGATTTTTTGTGAGAGAAAAACATGAAATGGATGATAAGCTGAAACGATCAGAATCTGAGGGAACCCATGTGACAGAGGCCATAAGAGTGTGAGGGATGAAGAAAACTTGCTTTTAACAGTACATATAGATTACTAACCATGGGAATAACTTAAAAAGTTTCTTTGTATACAATATTCTTTGGAAAAAGGGATGGTATTGAATATGAGTAGCTAGTACAATGTTCTTTGGAAATATTAGTATATACTACCTCGGTTCCAATTTATAGATCGTTTTCATGCAGTTCTTGATACATAACTCTGTCTTATTTATAGGTCATTTTATCTTATCTAGACATCATATATCTAAGTGTATAGCAAAAGTTATGTAACCAAACACCATGCATATCACATTTTTCTCTATTCCATGGATACTTATTGAACCAGATTAACCCGGAGATGGTGAGATAGACTCTAGAAGCCTTATACGTTGGTCTGACACACCTTTAACAACCAAGGTGGGACTAACCCCCCCCCCCCCCCCCAATATCTCATCAACCTGCATATAAGCTACACGGGCCAAATTCCAAACTAGACTAGGTGTCACATGACATTTGTATAGTTCTATAATGATGTAAAAAATATGCTTCATGGTAATTTTTTTTTTCTTATCCAATGTGATTCAAATGTACGGATTCATGAAACCTTAATAACATCCTTTCCCTTGTGTATAACCTTTCCCTTGTGTATATTTATATTAGTCCAGCATAACATACCTCCACGTCACATTTAAGAAAAGGAGGGAGGTTCAGGAATATCAATCAGCACATGGACGTTATACCTGTCGTTACATGCACTATGTCAATTCATTTTTATATTTTAACTTCCCTATTTCTGCTGACGCTATTCAGTGAGCCAATAGCCTCTTTTAACTATTGACTTATGTTAACATTTTTTTTGCAAAAAGACTTGTATTAACATTATAGAAGAGGAGTATATATATTGCTTTATTTGCTGTAGCGTACCCCATTAGTATACTTTTAATGTACAAAAGCAAAATATTTCTATTGAACAATATGATGAGCAACTCTTTCGTTCATCTGTTTGCAGGCTTCCAACGGTGGACCTAATTACAGTCTCATTTTATACATGCACCAAACCGTCGAGGGACCCAACCATAACCAAGTAAATATAGCAGATCCAAAGCAACCTCAAATGTTTGGTTACACTAATGTTCATGACTACCCAATATATGATGGTCTTTTCCCCAGCGCAAAGATTGTTGCTCGTGCACATGGTCTACATACTGAGACAAATATGAACGACGATGATTGGTTCCACTGGAGCAGCATAGTGTTTAGCGATGAAAGGTTTGGCCATACTTCAAAGTTTAAACACCACCCTTCTACAAAACTTTCTCTTCTATATATGCACTGTTACGTTATTCTATTCCATTATGTTTGATTTTTATGGTCCAGTTATTGTACACTAGTTATTGATTTTTGTACATAGCCATAAAATTTCAAAACTCAAAACCTACTTTTAGGGGGCACATCCAAACGATTTCAAGAGGCAGATAAGGAACCCGCCTCCATCCAAAGGCCTCCCAAGATTGGCCGTCATTGTCAGTCAAACCTAGAGCTTTCTTGATCAACACCAGAAAAAAAAAACATAAAATGTGCACTGTAGGCCTATAAGACAAATATCAACTAGCCTATCCTAATTTAGGAAAGTTAAATATAACAAAGTCAACACCAGAAAAAAAAACATAAAATGATGTAGGTTAACCAAAGCATAGAGCCAATCTATCAACAGCTAATTTAGTGTTTAACAAAGTCAAGAACAACATTGAATCTTAAATGTTTGGAGCTCCACCGAGATATACTCCTGGTCAAAGTTTAAACTTCAAAGTTTAAACACCAGTGCCCTTCTACCAAAATTTTCTTCCTTCTGGTACCTTACCTGCACTGTTATCGTTATTCTATTCCATTATGTTTGATTGTTGGAGGGGCAAGGCCAAAAGGTCACCAAGACCTTCACCAGAACGTAAACAAGACCTCAAGTGCTTCACCACATCAAGATTATAAGGACTTTTTGTACATAGCCATAACAACATTTTTTTAAACTAAACCTCAAGGCAGGTATGGACTCTCCTACAAGGTCTCTGTAAGGCACTAAAATGCCTATCTCTGAAATTAAAATCAATTAAAATGCCTATCTCAAGTAATCAATTAAAAAAATTAAAATACAACAACAGCTTATGGACTGCCACCATCATGGTCGTAGTCGCTGATGATAGTGCGGCCACCACTGTTGGTGCTTGCGGTGATGCTCTTCATCCGACTCTTGTATTGTCTACCATCAAGAGGCTTCCTCCTGGTGGATCACCAGTTGTGTCCATGTGATGGTGTCATCATTGTTCTAACAAGAGCAAACCCTTGTTGCCAAGCAACTTATCATCCCTATGAGGAGAAAAGGATAAGAACGAACCAAAAGGGCAGAGAAATGAAATAGAACACCGAATAATGATGGAGGAAGAATGGGTCACCATTATTGAGACCACTTGTGCAATCAAGCAGGAGTTGTGTCGCCACTGCACATTGGCGATCCTCCACACTAGATCCATTATGCTCCTTTCCAATTCCATCAATCTATTGTGCTTCTCACTGAATCCTATGGGATACTGCCCTCCCAACTATCACCACCATAGGGGAATAGGACCCTTGTGCCTGTGAGAGATCTACCATGAGGAGAGTGATGCACCACTAAGACACCATGGATGTGGAAGAGGCTAGGCCCAGTGCGCTATCTGAATGTATCATGTGTGGGATCTAGGCTTGGGCCCTAACACAGCCACATGCCGATGGGGTTGGAGGTGTAGTCACCAGAAAAAGGAGTGGCATGACACTCAGCCTTGGTTCAATGGCATAAGTGATTGATCTAAGGCAAGGATGACCTAGAGGCGTGAGGATTCATGCCACATGCGATGCATCTAAGGTAGGGATGAGCCAGCAAGAGGAGTTATGTGGGGAGTGGCTGGCAGCATCTCTCATCCTGATACATGGTTGCGGCTAAGAGAAAGTGGGGAGAGACAGAGAAAAGTGAGGGATTTAGGGTTGTGCAACTTGGGCTTTGGCCTTTCTAGAGGTAGGCTTATTAAGAGGTTATTTCTATAAATGAAGTCATTTACTCAACTTTTGTTAATTGATTTCAAGATATAGGAATTGCCTTTATAAATGATCGACCACCTCTATATCAACAAAAGGATATGTTTCCTAAAATTGTTTTCTGTAATAGTGCCTAGCTCTCCAAAGATGATCATTGAGATCTATCATATGTCTATATGTGATCAAAATGTACTTGAGAGGATGAATGAAGTATAGTAGTCTTACAATAGCTATAGTAGTCATTGACCCCCAAGTCACTAATACGAGATGAGTTATATGAATCTCCTTTGTATCTTCTCATTGATAGACATAGTCTGCTAGAAAAGTAGCATGCTAGATAGTCAGGTGCTCAGTGAGAAATACACCTCCTCATTGGCTGATCCTTTGGACCATTGAACTATTGTTACAAACTTCACAAATGATGTCATATGTTCATCGATCCTTTCCTTCTTCTTTCTTATACTTTTTCTCATTGTCACAGCACATAGAGCTAGTTAGACGACCTACCATTGTTTGAACTACTTTATCTCTTCTGGCGAGAGCGAGACCATCTTTCCCGTTGAGTCACAACATATAGTGGCCTCGAAGATCCTTTGGGTTGCTAGACCCCTTGGTATTTTTAGCACTAGACCATCTAGCCTATTCACCTAAACAATGCACATAGAAGTATTGCTCATCGAGCACCTTAAATTAGATGACTGTCTAATCAAGGTCGTTTTCATGATCGAAGGATTGTCTAACCAAGTCTTCTAGGTTATTTTCTCATTTTCTTTGCCATTTCTTCTCAAGCATTTGCACCATTCCTTCCATTACATCCTTAGGATATATTAGATGCTAAAAGTATGTGACTCATCTTAACACACATTTTAGTCCTAGTGATTGGATTGGTATGTCAAACACCAAAAGGACACATAATCAAAAATTTGTCTGCCTTACAATGTGCACGGATGGATATATAGGCACATCTGTGTGAGATTGACATCAAGATTCATAATGTGAATGGTCAGGGGCACCTCTTGGAATCTCATTGGTTGCTCATGTTGGTCATAGAGGACTGCACCACCCATGTTCCTATACACACATGCTCAGTAAGGCACTGCCCCTCCTCTGTTGGTTGCGCCATTGAACAGGCTATGCGGTGTGAGAATATATATCCTACCTCCACCCTAAGGCATTGGATCTCTAGAGAGAAGACATCGTAGGAAGGGATAGTGGTGATAGAGAAGGGGTTTTCCTTATAGGTACATATTATAGAGGGTGCATATATGGTGAAACTTTTGTCATAATCAATGTTTTTAAGTTTTGAGAGGTTACATTTGCACCCCTAAGGGTTATGTAGCTTTTCCCCTAGGGAGAGAGAGTTCAAGAGATGAAGCGGACGTTGCTAGGTCTAGACATTTGTATTAACATAGGTGGAAATTTGTATTGACCACATCTAAAGGTGTATTTTAGAGGTGCTTTTTTAAGACAATCATTTCTAATAATAGCCATAGTTTTAGTTTTAGAGATCACCACTTAGAGCCTATTTGGCAGAACTCTGCTTGTAGCTTCTTTGAAGCGGACTCTATGTAGCCCTAACAAGAGGTTAAAATGCATCTAGATTTTGGTGGGGAGCTGACAAGACTAGCATCATTTCAACTATAAGCTAGGAGCTAAAATATATGCTCCCTACTACTCAATCCCCATCATAATCACTCCATAATCACTTCTCACCTGCTGCCAACCCTAACCTACTAGATTTCACTCCACAAAAAACTCGAGGAGTGGAGTTCAAGAAATATGAAGTGAAGCTCCACAAACTAGCCCTAAGTACAACAACTCTAAAAATAATATTTTTCTATCACTTAATACGACTACCTCTAAAATAGATGTATTTTCAATGATTACCATCCTAAGCTAACAACTTCTTCCAGATCTTTGAAAGGATTTTGAGTATGACACAAGTTTTTGACATTATCAAGAACAATGTAGTTGAATCACGAAGAATACCCTAAATTACAATGTTGAAGTAACCACAACAAGATATTTGAATTTTCATGAAGCCAACAACAAATTCTATTAGCACAACCCCAAAAGAGTACAAATGATTGTAACTCTTTCACAAACCTATTTGATCCTCTAAGACCCAATGATCCTTGCGCTATATAAGAATCTAGTGCAATAGAACTAGTAACCTAATCCTCTCGAGTGTTCCTAAGTGCTCCTTATATGCTTTGGATGAGATCCTTGTGTTGGTTTGGTTGATGCTTATGGCTTTTAGCCCTTGTTTATAGTCCCCTCCAAGGCCTGCATACATGTAAAGTAGGAGTGCCCTACTCATATTAGGATTCTATACTCAAGTCCTAGTAGAACTAGAAGTTCCAACTTTATTGGTCTTATTATAAGTAGGATTAGAGTCATCATATAACAATCTCCACCTGGACTCTAATCCTTTGAAGTCATCATGCTCCTCCAAGAATTCACTCCAAACTAGCTCCTTTTTTATTTATATTCCTACCTCAAGAGTGCCCCCACTACAGGGGCTCATGCACATCATCACAATGTGCTATCAATTCTAGGATAGAGTACCTAAATCATCCATCTGAAATCTCCTTCATTTTGTAGTTTGGTTAATTAACCACAACATCTTCTCCTACTGCCCTTTATGACATAGTTTTGTACCACATCCAACCTCCACCTACTCATTGGTACTACATGGTTGGTCCCACTACATGTTTCTTCTTCCAATATCTTGCAGCTTCACCTTGCAACTATTAATTTTTGCAACTATCTTTATAGTCTTGCACTTGACCACAATTGAAGTTTGAGTACATGTTGTTGATGAGATGACTTCCTTGTCTTGAACATTATTTTTACAAAATCTTCCCAAGGTTTTCACCACCCATAAGATTTCCTACCACTCGATATCCTCCATTAATCTAGATACTTTTCCTAATTGTCTGCACTTTGCAAGTAACTAGCATGGCTCAACCTTGAAGCGATAAGCTACAACCTTGAAGTTCTAGAGACCTCATAGATATTAGATTTTTCTTCAAGCCTGGAATATACCAAACTCCCATTAGTGTGCAATTTATTCCATCATGCATCTCCAATGTAACTGTTCTCACCTCAGTGATTGCATACTCCTTGTAATCCATTAGTGAACAGTTCCATTTATTGGGTGTAGAGATCCTTCATCAAACATCTCCCTCACTAAACATATATGGAAGCAACTTTCTTATTCTATATCCAATCATGAATAGTACATGCTTGACTAATGATAAGTACATTACTTTCATCCCTACTTGCAATTGAGCATGCTCTCTCATTGTCTTCAAACTTGAATAGGTCTTTATCATGTAACTCTCCTTGTCACATAGGTAGCATGTACATTGTTCCTTTGCTCTTGCCTTTCTTCTTCCCATGATTCTTAACTTTTTCTGCTCCACCTGAAACAATCAAAGCTTGATCACCCGAAAATGAAGATTCATGTGACTTCTTCAAGGACTCTACCTTTAATATGTATGCAACAATCTCGTTGAAGTTGAGAGTAGTTTTTCCTAAAAATAATATTCATCATTAATTGCTCCTACGATGGTGGTAAGAATGAAGCCAGATTGATGAACTTATCATTCTTCTCAATTTTCTCATCTACACTAACCAGCTAAGTGACAACCTTGTTGAAGACATTTAGATGGCTGATGAATCGTACCTTTCTCCATGAATAACCTAATTTAGTACCCACCAATTTATTTGTGAGTTTGCCATATAGAACTCTTATAGGCTCTTCCATATTTTTTTTAATCGATCTCCTTGATTGCTAAGTACTTTGCTTCATCTGAGGGGCATTCTCCATCACCTTCGATTCTTCATTAGTTTTGTTTGGTGCCCTCAATAGCATCAATCAATCCTTGCTGGACAAGCACATATTGTACCATGCACTGCCACACGCTAAAAATTCCTTTGCCATTAAATTTCCCCTACTTGATTGTACATCCCTGGCATCATCTCAATTTTATGCTTTCTAGACCTATCAGCCTTCGCATAAAATCAAATAAAAATCTCACATTAGCTATGATACTAATTAGCTATGACACAAGCTTGCATCGTATTAAGAATGATTTAGTCAAATCGTGTAGAAAACCCTAAATTGCGATGTTGAAGCAACCATGACAAGGTGTTAGAGATTTGGCGAAGCCGACCGCAATTCTATTAGCACAACTACAAGAGAGTACAAGTGAGTGTCGCTATCTCACAATCCTACTTGACCCTCTAGAATCCACTGATCCTTGCCATATAGAAGAATCTATTGCAATAGAATTACTAGTCTAATCCTCTTGACCGATCCAAATTGTTTCTATAAGCCTTGGGTGAAACTCTTGTGTTGGCTTAGGTTGATTTATGCGACCTCTACTCCATACATGCAAGTCCTAATAGAATTAGAAATCATAATAGCACACCTCTATTGAGTCCTATTATAAGTAAGGTTTGAGTCACTATACAATACTAAAAAAATTGTAATATTGTTTATTATTGCTATAACAATTGCAAGCTTATTGAATGGTTTCATATTTAATACATTAGATTCCAAGGATCCAGTTTCAAGGCAATAGGAAATCAGAATAAGGTCGAAGGCGACTGGGCTATTGTTGGTGGGACTGGAGTGTTTACTTTTGCACAGGGTAATATTTCCATCCGAAGAATACACGGCGATTGGTCCTCAAACATCAAGGAGATTCGTATCAGTGCATTTTGCTGCACGCCAAAGAACATTCCAACTGATACAAAGGTGACCATAACAAATTTTTTTTGTCTTGCTATATTTTTCCCCTAACTAGACTCATGGTGGAAAAACATTAAAGATAGTTTTTGTATAGTATTTTAAAATGTTTATATTAGCACTGACAATAGTTAATCCATCACTTTGTAGCTTTCCAGGGCGAATGCTTTGAGTCCAGCAGTCACCACACAGTCACTTGAGTATAAATGGAACTTGTACATGCACCAGACCATCGATGGACAAAACCGCAACCAAGTAAATATAGCAGATCCAGAGCAGCCTCAGATGTTCGGTTACACCAATGTTCATGACTACCCCATATATGATGATCTTGGGCCCAGCGCAAAGATTGTTGCACGTGCACAAGGCCTGCATACAGAGACTTGTATGGACGACGATGACTGGTTCCACTGGAGCAGCATAGATTTTAGCGACAAAAGGTTTGTACTTGATGTGCTCACCTTACTCTTTAAAAATCATTTTCAACATATATCTGTTTTATTTCTATGCACTGTTCTATCTCAGTAAATTTCAGTTACTAAAATCTAGATTATTAGGCCATCCTTAGTGTGGGTTTCATGTCACATTTCCAACACATCCATATTTTAGAAACATTGTAAAAGAGTTTTATCACTATGAAACTCTCTCTATTCTCATAAAACTCTTATCATCTCTCTTCATACTATCATGTCAACATATTTAATGCTCATGAAACTCTGTGAAATCTTATTGAGATTGGCCTAGTGTATATATATTTTGTGGCATACGCATGGCTTGTTATTAGACTTGATTTTTGGTGCGTCTGTTATGCTTAACTTGATTGTTTCCTGGGTTCCTGAATTATTAGGTTCGCAGGGTCCAGTTTTAAGGCGATAGGAAATCAAAATAAGGTTCAAGGTGAATGGGCTATTGTTGGTGGGACTGGTGTGTTTACTTTTGCACGGGGCACTATCTCCATATATAGAGTCCAAGGAGATTGGTTCTCAAACATCAAGGAAATTCGAATCAGTGCATTTTGCCCCAAAATAGGTTAGATGTATTACTGAGAAAAATAAAAGGTTCTGATTACTTGTTTTTTTCTGTTCAGTTTGTTGTGTCTTAATTCTTAAAATCATTTGTGGAAATATTAAACTTGGTAATCATTTATGCTTATACATGTGTTAACCTTATGTATCTTTTCTTCTCTTATCTATCTCTATCTCTTCTCTACTCTTCTCTATCTCCGCTCTCCACTTTTTAAAAAAAAAAAAAAAAAAAAAAAAAAAAAACATATCTTGCTGGTAATCAAGTTTTTTTAGAGTTTTAGCCATGCAACCTTCAAAAATTAGTACTACATACTATATCTTCATCTTACCATCTCAATGCATGATCTAATAAATACACTTCCCCATTTTTAATAATAAGACATTTTGAAGTTTTTAGACATATAGTCTTTTTTGCTATACACATAGATAAACACTATATTTAAATACATAGTTAAAACAATGTATCTGAAAATATCAAAATGTTTTATAATTTAGAACGGATAAAGCTATACACCAGGCTACTTTACCGGCAGCAAGCTGGGCGCAGACGTTTTTTCTTTCCTCATACAACCATTTTTTAAATATAAAAAAAGAGTACAAGTGTACAGCGACCTATGTTTCATGATATATTCTTACAAATGCAGGTGACAGACCACGCCATCTTATTCAGAAAACTACAGTACAGGATTACAAACAGTGCCCTATCAGATAATCAGATTACCGAAAACTGGCCCTTTTTACGAACTTTTCGGGTGGAACTTCCAAACCCTGATGTAGTTTTCGCCATGCGTGGTCACAATCTTCTTCATGCCAACCGATAGGCTGGTAATCTGAGGTCGCAAGCGTCTGGGAATGCTGTCCACCTGTGCCTCAGGGTCAATCCTGCGAACAGGTTTTTTCTCTATTTGCTGCCTCGATCTGGATACGGCTTCAGCTGGGCGGTCAGCGTCAACGACAAGGCATCGAATGGTTTCACCGGTTCTTTGGCATATAACACGAAGCACGCCGTCGATGCCTCCAACTGCCAGCGTTGCCGTGTCACCAGGCAAATGACATGTGCTGTAGATGACATTTGGGCTGACTCTTTTTTCCCAGAGAGGCCTCAATGTCCTGAGCAAGAACAGTTGAGAATTAATGAACAGCTATGATGAAACCACATTTATGTTGCTTCACTCTGCATTGGCAGTTCAGCAAAGGGATGTGTCGCAAACATTCTTGCTGGCATCATTTGAGCTCTAAAAGTAACTTTTTTCCCAAACATTTGTTCTATTGATAAGGAAATGCAAACCGTCATTTAGAATGAGCAACATGCAAACATGAATGGTTGTTCAAAAGTTCATATACGAATGGTAGTTAGGCAATGGAACTCTAGTAGATGCAAAAACTTAATAACCTAATAAACTCAACAAAACATATAAGTTCAACTGTAAAGTAATATGACCTCTCTTATACTACTTAAAAGTATTATCAGTCACAGGGAATTAAATCCTTTCTATCAAAAGCTGCAACAACAATTTAATCCATAATTACTGGCAACTGTTTATCCATTTCAGCAAATTTTAGAGTGAGAGGGAATTGTAACTTGATTGGATAAACAGATATGTAATTCCATTCTTTTAGGATGACGGCAGAAACAATGCTGAAATGTCCATGACTGATTGATATTTGATACAGCTTTATATATTAGCAAACTGACAACCTGTGCAGTATCCTTGTTACTAACCTTAAGTCCCAGCAATGCACATAACCAGCTGACGAACCAGCAAATATCATGTGTGAATTTGTGCAGGAAGATAAGGATCTTATTGCTGAAATAATGAAAAAGAAAACCAAAATTTAGTTTTGAACTCACAACATTATATTAGCATGAGTTTGTTTAATTGCATATTGTGATTGAAAATTTTGAAATTCTAAACACGGCCAGGAATGAGAAAACTTCTGCTGTTATCTTGAAATGAAGCAAAGGGACAAGATAATAAGACAGAAGAATCATAAGAATTTGTTTTAAGTTAGAAAGTAACAGCTATGGGATCAGTGCTAGTTAGAAGGAACACCTTAAATGGTTTCACTAAGTTCCATATTATCTGGGTGTGAAACATCTAGTCATTAGACATTGCTCCTCTTTAGGAGTCATCAACAGATGACCATGCTTGCATAGTTGAATGCTTACCCAATGGTGCATAATCTGATTTTAGAACACCTAATTTTTGCCCTGAGGTTTGATCTGCAATAGCTACACTTCCAAAAGTCGAACCACCAACAATCAGCTGGTCATCTGTTAGCATCAAACATGTCACAGGAGAGGAGTGAAGCCTGTAGTGCAAATATTAAACAGGCATCAATTCCACAACACAGTAACTTACAAATCAGAACTATACATTAACTTCAAGATACAAATTTTTCTTCTGATAATTTCTTTGTTTTCACTACTCTTTACAATTACAGTTGTTTGATAATTCTCAACTTTAATGGTGGAACATAAATGGCAACAGTTTAAAGGAATAATACTTACCGAAAAATACTTGAGCAACTCCTGCTGTACATATCATATACAAAGGCTCGACCATCCTCACAACCAATTACAACCTCTGGATCAGCAAAACTACACCAGGAAATGACATTACGTATATAACTCACAACTAAAACAGAGAAACATCCTTTTCTAGGCTAATCAAGTAAAAGTGCAACAGCATACTTTCAAGCACAACTTCAAAAAATTGGTAATAGGTGGCTAGCAGCTAACAACAACCTTGTAATTAATTTGAAAAATTGAAAAAAAAAAAAAAAAAATTAAAAGCAGTATTCTCACCTCATGCATAACCCATGATTGAATGAGGCTCCACCAGATTGAAATATGCTTCTTGGTTCACCGCGTCTCCACATGCAAATCTGGGAGCTTGTTAAACCTACAATCTTCACAGAGCATTCAAATCAAATTTCTAGTAGGTACATAAGAAGTTAACACTTTGTTAGAAAAGATATGCAATGGTTAACAAAATTAAAACAGTGTTGGCCCTCAATCACCCTGCACAGGTGAGCAACCAGCACACACACACACACACACACACACACTCTGAATGTGTGGCAAACTGAACTGAATTTTCCATTGCAATGCCTAGTGCATATACAAGTCTAGTATCAACCATATGGTACACAAGAGTATGGCTGATCTCGGCCCCAACTACCTACCATGCCACTACTAAGTTGGCCAATTGCCATACTTCTAATAGGTAAGGACAGCAAGAATGACCTATTGTCAGTTCTCTGCTTCAGCAAAAGATCAAGCAAGGACAACAGATTATCTTACAAACAAAGCTATCTGAACAAAAACGTCATGGTTCCGTACATCTTCCAATAATAAAATACAATAGTCTGGATGGTATGGATATGATACAACAAATGGAAATACAAACTCAGCCAGTTTACTTATACACTTACACTATCGGCTTTACAAAGAATAGATGAAGATTGTGACATATAAAAAAGGTGATACGCAGGTAATCTTGGGTCTTGCAGTCGAACACAAAGACCGCAGCAAGTGATACCCAAATAACAAAAACTGAATGCTGCACAAACAGTGATTACCTTATTTTCATCAAAATCGAAGTCGACTAATGTTTTAGAATTTGGCACATTGTACTCATTCATGAATTTGCAGCTTTCAGCAGACCAAAGGCGGAGAATCTAGCAAAAAAATATGTATATTGTTAAAACTAGATCAGCAATAGATTAAGGACAAAAAAAGAGTACTAAAGCAGTTGAAGTCATAGTCAATTATCTGAAACTATAGGGAAAGCCAACTACGCCATCGACAATAGTGTAATCATGTTACGTGCCATTATGGTATTGTTCGTTAGAGCCATATTTTAAACCATTACTTCAAAAAAAATTGCTAGGATAGATGTTTCCCAGATATAGACAGGTTGTTGCGACATCTACAGTGTAAAGGTTAATAATATTAATAAAATTATAGCTATAATTTACTTACCATAACTCCAAATTAAAGTTTATAATTATGGTGGTGAAACATATTAAGAACATTATACTATGCAGCACCCACCTTGTCTCCAACTCCAGTTAAAATTGAACCACTCTTCATACGGCACAAGGTAGCCCTGAAATAAAAAAAAAATTATATGAAAATGAAATATCAATATTGAGCCACTACTCATATGGTGTTACAGTCGTTCAACATAGTATGATGTGTGAAAGTAGAGAATATAAAGATGTGATGCTTGACAACCAAATGAATGGGAACCCAGTCATCATACACAATATATGAGGTATAACATGAGGGCTTACCGTAATGGATGCCCAATCCACTGAAAAGCTTCAGCAGGTCCTCTAGAGAAAGAGGATGCATGCTCATCCATGGCAAGCATCTCAAAGTAACTTTTTACTGAAATATTGGAGCCTGAACCTTTTGCTGGTGGATTCCTTTTGTAATACAGATCCCTCATGAGATGACCTGTTTCAATTATCCTATTCCTATAAACCAAGGAGAAAAACATACTGCAAATGTTAATCAACTCAGATACATAGCCTCAGTTTTGAGAACACTCATCCAATAATCAAAACAGGAGAAATGCATGAAACAGACAAACAAAAAACATGGTTGAATACTCTATCGCAAGAATTTATGGCACAAATATTGGTACCAAAAGCCAGAAAAATAACATTGACTTAAAAGGGTTTGTAGACTATGCACATTCATCCTTATTAAACACAAGTTAGCCTCATACAGGTATCACAGTTCATATCAGAATCTGAAAAAAATGGTGAGAACAAAATGCATCTTGGAGAGCTTCAACCATGGCTATGCCTACTCCATCTGCGATCCAGTGACTCAAAGTCATACTCTGTGGCACAAGAGACCCAATCCAATGGTTCAGATATTCTCTTACAGCAAGAGGGTGCATCATAATAGCACATACAACACAGATAGAAAATAGTCCAGCATGGTGAGTAGCAAATAATTCCACTAAAATAACAGATCTCTATCTATGATGAGTAGCAAATAATTTCAGTAAAATAACAAATATCCGTGTATGATGAGTAGCCACCATCATTAGTTAATTTACCCAGCTTCCCGGTGAAATTGGTCCCTTTCTAGCATCAAAATTAATCTTTATCCCCTCTCCAAAGAAGATAGAACTGGAGTAGAACAGAAACGCCCGAATGAATTCACTAACAACAGGAGCAGATTTGCAGTCAAAATCATGTATGAACTAACTACTAAGATTAGCCACGGAGCGAAACAAGATCCTACCGTAGGGGACCGGCTGGTTGTAGCAACCAAAGGAGCACAACTGAATGGAAAGGGAAAGGGCCGAGGAGGATGAAGAGCTCACCATGAGCCGCAGACGGCGGAGCAGCGGGCGAGGTCGAAGTGGTCGTCCAGCCGGGAGAAGGCGGACCGGAGGATGTCGTCGTTCAGCGACTGCGCCGTCGACCCGGAGCCGGTGGCCACGCCAGCGCCTCTGCGGCGCTTGGGGACCGAGCTCCCGCTCCGGCCGCGACTGCCGCTCGCCTCCATGGCTGGTGAACGCGCGCTCTCTGCGTCTCTTTCCGGCCGGTTCGAGACCGGACCCGAGAGGACTTGTGGACAGGACAGCCGGTGGCTGGAGCAGCCGCGTGCCTGTGCGTGTGTTTTTTTTTTTTGGAATTTCTATCCATCAGTCGGCTGATTTTTGTTTCGGCTTCAGTCGTTTGTTTTTCCTATGTCATATTTTTTTGTGGGCTGTCTTTCTTTTGTATTAGACTGGTTTCTCCTATGTCATGTTTTTTTGTGGGCTCCTTCGTGATTGCGCGACACCAGGCCTGCTCGAGGCCACGACTGGCCCACCTAGTGTCCAGCCTAGTTGACACTCTCTCCTCACGGACTCTTTGTCTGACGCCACGATAGGTCAGCACAGCTGAGCCTTTCTCTCCACTGATACATACGCAATTGTATTTCGATTTTATATTCTTTCTTCTTTAGTTTTCATTTTCTATTTATTAGTTTTATTTTTTTTCAATTTTAGTTTCATCTTTGTAATCTCCATTTCAGTTATTGTTTTCTTTTTTTTCATTTTGTGTTCTTTACCATCTTCTATTTGTTAGTTTTGTTTTTTATTTCAGTTTCATCTTTGTAATTTCCATTGTAGTTATTTTTTATTTTTTCTTTTTGTTTTCTTTAGTTTCCATTTTTCTACTTTTCATTTTCCAGATTTTCTATGCCTACAGGTCATTTTGATAGCTTTTGTAATGTGTTGTATAATAACTTGTTCTCCTAGTTGATAGCTTATGCATTGCTAGTTCTAGTATTGTTAGTTTCATTGTTCTTTTCTTTTTTTATTTACTCTTCTTTAGTTTTCACCTTTTATTTTTTATTTCATATATTTTTTTAGTTTTTTGTTTTTTGTTTTCAACATGTCTTACTTAGTTTTTATCAACATGTCTTACTTAGTTTTTAGTTTCTATTTGTCAATTTCGGTTTAATTTTTTGGTTGTCAATTTCAATTTCAGTCAACTATTTCTTTCAATTTCCCTCTTAGTTCTAATGTGAAGGGTCGAGATGGCGGACTAGAGGTGGTGAATAGTCCTTTCTAAAACTAATCGCAGCGGATGATCGAATTAAATGCGGAATTGAAACTATCTGTCTAACCAAGACTTCACCCCTCTATCTAAGTTTAAGCACATTACAAAAAAACTCTAGGTTGAGCCACTAAGGTGCTAGGCTAGGTAGTGCTCGCCTATCCAATACTAGTTTACAAGGTCACACAAACCTAAGCAACTAGTACTCAATCAAACCGGGGAGCACCTAGACATACTAGTGAGCAAAGCGCACAAAGCCTAAGCACCACTAGCAATGCTCAATAGCAAGGCTACACAAGCTAAACTAGAGAGCTCAATATACTTAGCTGCACAAACTAAGCAATGTGACTAATAAGGCTACACAAGCCAATTAGTCACGCAAGGGATCTACTTCTATGCTACACAAGCAAGAAGGTAACTAGCTAGCTACACAAGCTAACTAATTACTAGAGCAACTACACAAGCACAAATAATATGAATAATAAGTAAAGAGCTTGTGTATGTAAATTGCAAACCACCGAGAAGATGAAGACAATGTTGACACGGTGATTTTTATCCCGAGGTTCACTTGGTTGCCACTAAGCTAGTCCCCGTTGTGTCGACCACACACTTTATGTTGCGCGAGCTAATAGGCTTCCAATGCCTAGCCCTCCACGGACGCCGCAAGCAACTACCCAAGTGAGGGTAACTCAATGACACGTTTTTACTAGAGTTGCTCTTCGCGATCCCCGCGGGGTGAGCACAATCCCTCTCACAATGTCACTCTACGTGACTAGCAATCGGAGCACCACTCAATCTCTAAGCGAGCTAAACGATGCCCACAAGCCTCTAAGCCGTATAAGAGGTGGCAACCTCCAAGAGTAATAAGCACCACCGGCTTGCAACTCAATCACCTAGTGCCACACCTTGCAATCTCTCAATGCAACACACTAGAATCACTCACTTGTAATCGGATTTAATCACTACAAGCATATGCGAGTTAGAGGGCTCTCAAGCACCACCAAGCAAGAACACAAAGTCCCCAATGTGCTCAGCAACCAGCTGTAACATTCTAAATGTTAAACTTGTTGCATTTGCATTGCATTAATGCATAAGCATCATTATGCATTTCATTATGAGCATGTGATAATGCAAGTTTTATGTGTGCAACATGCATGTTTGTTAAATGATCTTAAACATAACCAAAAATATTTTAAAATTTAATATGAAATAGGGTTTATATTTATGCTTTTGTCAAAATGTGCTTCCATGAAGTTATATGTCATGAATGTTTTTATCAAGTTGCTAAGTATCTTAGAATGCAAGTATATGTTCTTTTCAATTTTTAGGGTTGAGCCCTAAATAAAAGTCGCAGTATAAGTCATGTGCTACAAACTTTATTTAAGGGTCCAGGGTTAAATCTCTTTTTAACCTGTTCAAAAAGTGCACTTAAAATTGAATTCAGTATAAATTGGAAAGTTAGAAAAAAAATTGAGTCTAGGATTTCAGTATTTTAATTCAGTTGTTGGGGCTGATTCAAACAGTTTTCCATGAATAAAATCTTGAAACCAATTACATCACTTGTTAGTATAAAGTTTGCACTTTAATATCATGGAATTGGTTGAGCTTGGTCCTTGCTGTTTTGTTCTTAATTAAATACCAAAGATTGCTAATTGCTGCAATTAGTTGTTTGCTTAACTGAATGGATGTGCGCAGTTTATTTTTAGCTGTGTTTGGGTGCTTGTGGTTTGCAAACTGTTGAGAATTAGTTCATGTTTCTTTAATCAAAGTTGAAGTGTACTTATAGTAGTTCGTCATGGTGCTTTTGGATTGTATTTTGGCTTGCTCACGGCCGCCGCGGTAGCTGCTGCCGCCGCGGGAGCTCGCCGCCAGGTCAACCCCGCCCACCTCCGGGCAGGCCAAGGACACCGGTGGGTGCGCCTTGCATCGGAGCCCCTACTAGCCCCGCCGGCCATCTTCAGCCAGCCTTCGGTCACCGCCGGCCAAGCCCCGGCCAGGCCCGGCCAACTCTCGACCATCGCTCGGTGCTGACTAGAGGAAGAAGAAAAGAAAATAATTCTTTTTCCTTTTTTCCATAAATAAGTGAATAGTGCTGCAATTTGTCTTTTTCGTAATAAAATATTTAGAGCTCCAAAAATTGTGAAACTTTCTGTTTAGCTTCTTTGTGGTGATGTTTACCTAGGAAAAATATAAAAACCTAGGAAGTTAGTAGTTTTGGCATGAGATAAAATTAACCCTTTTAATTAATAAGTGTTTATTCCATGATTTTTCTAGACCAATATAGTTATCCAAAAATCATGAAATTTGTTTTGCAGCTATTTCATGACAAATCCAATATTCACAAAAAGTTTGAGATAAATTTGACAATGTTCAATAAAATCATTATTTCTATATTTATTAATAAATGGAAAAGGAGCAATTTGATTAAGTATATGTATGTTTTGAATGTTGCAATTAGTTACCTTGTTGTCTTAGCATAATAAAGTATTGTTTGTTTATGAAATACTTTAATTGAATGGTAGATGATTTGTTATTTTATTATCTTGCTTGCTTAGGTATATAAGCCTGCATGCATATAGACATATATATAACTTCTTTCTAGGAATAAATAGTCATGAAACAACTAAAGTGAGTTTCTGGAATTTAGTTAAAGATCATGAGCCACTCCACTTTTGATGTCCCATGGAAAAAGCATGTTATTTTGGCATGTTCTCTAATCACCATGATAATAAATGAGAATGCCTTTTCCATGGTTGATAATTACCATAATGGCATAAGTGATTGTTTATTTTAAGATATTTGACCTATATAAGAGTATGACAAGCATGATACTTTACTAATGTGTTAATAGTAGTAATTTACCTAGCAAGATAATATTTGTGTGCTATGTTAAATAAATGGGAATATCTTTTTCCTTTGCTTATTTAAATGTTTAATTGACTATGTAAATGATTATTAATCTTGAGTGAATAATTGTGACTTTGATTTTTTGCTAAGATGGAATGTTCATAACCTAGTTATAAATTAATAATTAAAAGAGAGCTTGTTAAATAATTATTTAGCTTTCACATGAATATGAATGGAGAATTTTGATTTCTCTTCTCTACTCTCCATCTCCATCTAGACACTTGCCACCTTTCACCCTTCATGCATCTTCTCATGCCATCTCTCCCTATATGTGTCATGTGGTGAGTGGGTGATCTTGCCACCTCTCCCTATGTGTGTCATCTGGTGAGTGGGTGATCTTGCCACCTCTCCCTATTGTGTCATGTGGTGAGTGGGTGATCTTGCCACCTCTCCCTCCTTGTGTCAAGTCATGGTTGGTTGGAAGTAGAGAAATCCACCTTCTCCATGCCCATCATCCATCTATATATATGGTGGAGAGAATTGCTTTCTCTTCATTCTATTCCATCTCTTCCATTTTCCATGGTATATCCTCTTCTCCACTAGAGAGAGCACGCCCATTCTTCACCCAAAACCAGGCCATGGAGATGGTATGATCTCCTTTCCTAGCCTTAATCTCTCCATAGGTTCTCAAATGCATGATTTATTCCTATGCGTTGTGCTGAAATCTGCAGTTTATGCCGCTCTATTAGGAAGCAACTACCTATAACTTCTATGCTTTGAATATTTTAATATGTTTTCATAAATAGCATAACCAGTGATAAATAGCTAAGTTTAAAGAGATTAATGATCCATGCATTTGTTTGATTGTGCTTAGCAGCATATATGGTTAAGCAAGGAGCTAAACCACACTTGCTTGCTGAAATGGCAGCAAGTGCAGGTTCTATACAATAGATGTTTACATGTTTTAAATAATATTTTTCTGAAGATTGTTTATATATAAAAGTTGTAGAGGACTTCCATATCTTGGTTGTCCTAAAATTTTATGATTTTAGGACAACAGGGTTGGGAGTTATAGATTTTACAAATTGCCAATCAATTTCTGTTCACTTTCTGAACAGATCTAAAAGATCAGCTTGTTTGACTAAATTAATTTATGAATCACCTCTTGGTTATAATTAGAGAGTTTTAGTGCTTTTAATAAACTTTCTAGAAAATTCTTAGATCACTATTTTTGGTGGTCTATAGCTCTGGCTATGAAAAAGATAAGTTCAGAATCTAATTCTGTCCAACTTTTGGACAGAATTACTTATCTGGATTGTTTGACCCTTTTAATGATTTAATAAATCTGAGATAATAATAACAAAGTTGTAGACAATTTTATAAGCTTTCTAAAAGTCTAAGAACTCCTTTACTGGATATCTAGATCTCTAGTTTTGGTTAAAAGTTGTTGAGGCTTTGCTGCTGTCCTATTTTACCTTTATAATTTGAGTTGATTGCTTGATCCATGCAACCTTGGTGTGTTTAAGAAATTTAGTAATACCTTCAGTGGTGTAGTTCATCATGGTTAAAGTATCTTGAGCTTAACTAAGTAATATCCAACCTAAATTAATAGTGCTTCACTGATTAATTGAGTAATGATCTTAATGCTTCCCTGCTATAGCTCTTGAAAGGAGTTAAACATGTGTTGATTGGTATGACTTTTGATTGATTGTAGACCTTGGATCATAAAACCCAAACAATCCTCGGCAACTTGATTCATTAATGATAATGACCATGACAGACCTATAGTAGCTAATGTGTGGTTGCTTGCAAGTTTTGTAGTAACTTCTTTGGAGAGAAGATATGCACCTACTCTGTAAAGATTAAAAACAAACTTGATAATACAGTGTTGTTATTAGAGAAAGAGAACTGTACACATGGAACATTATGTAGCTTTCTTTTGTTATCCAAATAAATCATCTCATCCTGCATCATATAATGCATAGCATTAAGCATGCATCATTTTATTACGTGTAGTGCACGTGAGAGAAGAAGGATCGCAATGATCAAGTTCCGGAGGAAGTTCGTGATGATCCAGTCTCAACAAGATGATTCCCCGGAAGATGCTGATGGCAAGATTAACCGCTAACCTTCCCTGCAACACAGGCAAGCCTCGGAGCATAACCCACTCTCCCTGTTTTATAAATACTTTATTACACCTTAAGTCTAGTGTGATGTGCATTACGTAAATAGGATTTGGGTGAAACTGTTGCTGCATGATTACCTTGATCTACAGCTATCTCTAGATATTATTCCACTAGTATGTGTAAGACATTTTCCTTAAATGCTTAGCTATGCTTAGACCGGTAGAAGCCGGGTGATTTCCGGTCATCCGCGAGATATAGGATGAATGCTTGCTACAACGGGATATATATGCTATCCTTCAATCATGAGGTGGTTAATAATTAGAGACCGGACGGGACTTGGTGTTGGTGATGCTACAGGACATGTAGGTCTTGTATGCCTATGTTTCTCCCGTTTGAGTCGGTTAAGGACCATACCGTATTCTAGTCTAGGTGTGAGATTGAACGTACCTTTACATAACAGCCGAATAACTCGTTTCGACTGTGAAACCGATTAGCTCGTTTGAGGCAGGTATTGAACCGTTAGCATTACTGGGAGGAGAGCAAATGGTGTGAGGGGACTGATCCAAGATCCAGCAGCAACTACAGGCCACGGGTCGTTGGGGTACTGACTCGTGAGGCTCGAGGACCATGAGTTTTGCGAAACGGTTCAATCCTATCTTTCGAATAGAGTGAATCGTAACTCGAGTGAGCCTTGCTAGCTCGCGAGAGTGTGTGATACGGACTTTACCCAGCTGGTGTAATCGATTCGAATCGCCGTCTCTCCCGGATAGTGAGAAACTTATACCTTGTCGCAGAGACGTAGTAATGATGATGATGGAAGGATCATGATGGATATCCCATCTAAAGTGATAGTTTCTATGATTTAAATTATATAACATAGAAAGGTGCTAATGTAGTCCTAAGTAGCTCAATATTAATTCTGCTACTAAAACTTAAAGTAAGGATTATTTTAGCAAGCTTTTCCGCAAATGATGCTAGCCATCAAACTCCACACATATGGCTTACCATTATCCTTGGAGTCTTTTTATTTCTTCTCCCTGACGGGTAAGTCTTGCGGAGTACAATTGAGTACTCAGGGTTTTATCCCACCATGTTGCAGGTGAATTACTTGTTTGTAGATGTTGTTAACTAAAAGCCGGTGGGCACGGCTACTCCATATATGTTTCTCATCTACACTTCATCGGAGGATGTCATTTAAGCTAGCAATATCACTCAAACTTTGATTTGATAATCCTCTCTAAATATGCTTTATTGTAAATCGATTTGAAACTAAACTTTTATTTTCTGCTGTGAACTCTGAGTATGTGATATGTATTTGCTTAATCGAGTATGATCCTGGTTGTAAAGTTGATTTACCGAGGTCATTCGTGACACTCGGCAGACTACCGGGTTTATATACGTGATGGTATGTGCGTGCCACCGTGATCAACAGGGACGTTCATACTTGATCGTGTATAAATTGGTCGGTTCTGTCATAGCAGCCATGGCCGGCCACCACTCCTATATATAGCCCCAAGGGCTAAAGAGCCGTTGCCAACTACACCCAGCCAGCACGGGGGCATCGGACGCTCCGACGCAGGGTCTTCGGACGCGCACCCCAGCGTCCGACGCACACGCGAACGCCACGTGTCGCACTCTCTTTAAACTAGCCATTGCCACCAACGGTCAGCTCCTCAACGCGCCAGCTGCGCACTCATCGGACGCTCTGATGGCCACCATCGGACTCAGCACCAACTCATCGGACGCTATGCAGAGAGCATCCAAAACTGCCACCACCGCATCGGACGTGTCTGATGCATGGGCATCGGACGCTCCGACGTGAGAGCGTCGAACGCGCAGATGCAATCTTCCAGCACGCTCACACCGTCGGCACGCCATCGGACGCTGGCCCATCGTCCGACGCTGCTACCACCAGCGTCTGAGAAACACTCCGACGACTTCGCCTCTAATTCCGACCTCCGGCGCAACAGAAAATGACCACTTCATTTTCATGAAAGCGCCGAATCCCGCCTCGTAAGCTCGGCGGGAGGGAGAGAGGATCCCAAACCCCTCTCTACCCGGCAAACAACATCCCCTTAGCAAATGTGCCAACACCACCAAGCGTACATCACCATGTGCATGTGTGTTAGCATTTTCATAAATATTTTCAAACGGTTTTTCACTTCTTCTCACAACGCCACTCGATCCTAGCAACACGATGCAAAGTTAGATCGCTCAAGTGGCACTAGATGACCGATATGCAAACAAGTTTGCCCCTCTTGATAGTACGGCCATCTATCCTAAACCCGGTCATCAACTTCTCTACACACCTATGACCGGTGAAACGGAAACGCCCTAGGTTATACCTTTGCCTTGCGCTTTCCACCCCATCTCCTCCAATGCCGATGCAACACATGCACCAATATCCACATGAATGATATGATCCACTTCATATCATCACATGGCCTTTGGTCCATCGATCTTGACCTCACTTGCTCTTCGCCATCACTTCGGTCCTTCGGCGCCAAGTCTTTGCTCAAGCCTCCCGACACTCGGTACCAACGGCTTCAAAGCCTCCAACTTGTCCTTCACCATTGCGACTGGTCCATCAAGCCAAGTCTTGTCTTGATCTTCACCTCTAGCCACATGACTCCATGTCATGTTTCATGCGTTAAGCTCCTTCATCATCACATGTGTGAGCCTCGCAACACATCACATCACCTCCATGGCATAGTTGCTCACACACATGCACCTATGGACTAAATCTCTGCAAATCTCACATAAGCATAATTAGTCCACCTAAGTTGTCACGCAATTACCAAAACCAAACAATGACCTTTCATAATGCCACCATAAATCCTGCATGTTAATTGATTTCAATATTTCCTTCTTTCAAATATTATTTTATTTTTTTCAATGTTTATTTTATTTTAGTTTTATGAGTTTGTACTTCATTATTTTATTTTCCCTTTTAGGTTAGAATGCATTCTTAAGTACTAAATATTATTTGTGTACTAATTTACGCTCAAAATTGACACCTTATGTGATGTTTTTCTAATAATTTGCTCTTAGGGTGTAACTTGTCTTATTTTGGGTCTTGTCTTATTTTGGTCGTTATTTTAACTTTTTAATAAATGTCTCTCTAATTGTTAACTAGTCATGTTTCCCAGCTCATATAGTGGGTCATATAATAACTTACTAATCTAGTTGGTAGCTTATGCAATGCTTGTTCTAATAGTTTGCTCCTACGTTGTGGCTTGTCTTATTTATTGCATGTTTTAATTAATGGCTCTTATTGGTAGCTAGTCATGTTTTCCTAGCTTTTCATAATGTGTTGTATAATAATATCCCCCTCTAATCGATAGCTTATCAATATTTATTTTAATAATTTGCCTCTCAGATTGCAGCTTGTTTTATTTTGGTCCACTATTCTGTTTAGAGGTTAAGTTTATTAGATTGGCAACAATCGATGTGCATACCATGTAACAACTTTAGTATTACATTATTTTTTAATTGCGTCAGCTTTTTGTATGTAGGTGTTGCAGCCTTTGGTTGTGTGAAAGAAAAGTTATAGACACCAGATAAATCTCTTAGATCCTGATTGCTCATGTCAGCTGGTCCAAATCCGATCGAGCAAGTGGTTGGTCAGATTGCACGGAGGGGCCCTCGCGCGCTCTCCCATGGCGCGACAGGTCTTACGTTTTTTTCTTCGATGTATCCTATTTCTAGCTGCAAAGAAAAAACGAGTGAAAAGGAAACAGAAATCACTCAAATGTGAACGTGTCCTGCTTTCATTGGTTCACTGAAAATCAACTGACGGAGAAACATAAATCAGTCAAAAAGGAAACAGAAATCACTCAAATGTAGACGTGTCCTGCTTTCATTGGTTCACTAAAAATTGACCGACAGTCGAATGGCATGTAGTCACTTCTTTTTTTTTCTCTTTAGCAGTTCGGCTTCAGCTTCCATTTTATTTTGGGCCCCTGCTGGGCTTAGAATTGACTAGCTAAACGAATTTAAGAAAGAAGGTTCAACTTTTTCTGAAAAAAAAAGAAAGAAGGTTCAACTCGTAGAGCTTATGAAAAGAATTGACTAGAGTAAGCTAACAAAATAAAGTTAGAAACTTTAAGTTATCCTGCTCTCTAATGCTTCATCCGTTTCAAATTATAAGATATTTGAACTTTTTACTTAAAATTTGACCATTCGTCTTATTTAAAAATTTGTGTAAAATATCACTTTTTATAGCTTTTATTAATAAAAGATATTTAGAATGACTTAAATTTGACTTTATTTGTATAAATCTTTTAAATAAGACGGGTGGTAAAATTTAGGTTCAAAAAGTCAAACATCTTATAATTTAGGATTGATAAAATAGTTTTTAACTACCTTCTACTCCCTCCGTTCCAAATTGTATATCTTTTTAATTTTTCTATAGATAGATAGTTTTTATTATGTATCTAGAAACAATGTATATTTAGATACATAATTAAAAACTTTGTTTAAAAAAGCTACAACTTACAATTTGTAAGGAGTACTAAAAAAAGTAGAGTCCCATAACTTTCACACTGTTCACTTGAGCTACTCGCACAATGTTTTGGCTTTTTAAACAGTATTTTTTCTCTAACAAAATATCAGCTATTTTGGGTTACAAGCCTATTCATTTGTCATCCATTCCTAGAACATCCACCATTGAGGGGACCAGAACACACAAGCCAAAGGATAGCGACGACGCAAGGGATCCAGAGGGGAGAAGGTAGAAATGACCTGAGTCTTCCCAATGTCGGTTCACTAGTTTCTTAGCGCATTGGTAGGTGTAAGGGCTCAGTTTTCTGTCTAGTAAACGGGTTCTCTTTTTTTCTCTATCCATAATAAATCTATTGTCATGTCAGCAAATTGTTTAGTTGACAGGATAATTACTAGAGATAGAAAATATAATAAATATGTCATTGGGACTGTCCTAAAAATAACCAAGGAGAGATCACTCAGCATTCACATAGTGATTTTATTGAGAAGCCCCACCAAGAGATATATTGAGAGGCACCTTGATTTGGCATCACCAAAAGTTGCACATAGTGAGTTAGAAGTGAGAGGAACGGAAGAGGAGACAACAACCATGTAGCTTTATAATAAGTAATTGACTGATGATGTAGCTATATAGAATTTTGTCCAATTAATACAATTGCCAGCCGTGGTGAGAGGCAATACCGGAATCAAGGGCATTGCCGAGTGCCTGGGGCTTTGCCGAGTGCTTTTTCTCGGGCACTCGGCAAAGCCCCTCTTTGCCGAGTCTTTGCTCTCGGCAAATAAAAGCACTCGGCAAAGGAGCCTTTGCCGAGTCCCGAGCACTCGGCAAAGAGATGCTCTCGGCAAACTCTGGCCATTGCCGAGTGCTTGCACTCGGCAAAGAGATGCTCTCGGCAAAGGCATCCGTGAGGCAACGCCGTCCCTCTTTGCTTAGAGCCAGCCGTTAGGCACTCGGCAAAATAGGGGCTTTGCCGAGTGCCCTGTGGTGGCACTCGGCAAAAGCCGGGGGTTTGCCGAGTGCGTTTCTTGAGCACTCGGCAAAGCATTTTTTTTTTTTTTTTGCTCTCTAATTTTTTTCTTAGCCTTTTCAAATGATATTATACTATGTTTTGAAATGTGGCCTATTTTTCATGTATTTTGCTATATTCCAGAAGTTTATTTCATTTCATTCTAATTTTTGGGAAAATCCAAATTTGAACTGCACGTGCATGCAATAATGGACTTTAGTGGCTAAAAATTTAATATTAGTATTATTTATGGTATGTTAGGGGTGTGCTAAGACTTTGACCTAAAATTATAAAGACCGTAGTCACGAAACATGATGACACACGCGCGTGTGCTTTTTTTTAATTCTTAAAAAAGCAAATGAATTTAAAAAATCATGAAATTTGCCACAGTGTCATCATTTCATCATTTGTGATAAAAATTTAGCAATGTTTTGTGATAAAAATTTAGCAATGTTTCAAGCAAGTTGTCACATAAGTCGCGTTCGAATCCGACAATCCCAGAAAAAGTTTGAAACATCTAAAGCAATCCGGATGAATCGGACTTCTAGCATTTTCGCCATTGATTTAGATCTCAATACCTTTTTCATGAGTGAAGTACAGTTTAAAAGGCATTTTAAAAAATTTGGCAATTTTTGAAATTGTTTACTATTTTTATTTTTTTTCATCGTACCCTTTGCCGAGAGCATTAGGTTTTGCTCTCGGCAAAGGATATATTTTGCCGAGAGCCCCGGGGGGGAGCACTCGGCAAAGGAGTACAACCAGACTTTTAATTTTTTTAAATATTTTTTTTCTTTCTTTGCGAGTGTCCGACCCACGGGGCACTCGGCAAAGGTTAATTTTTTAAAAATTTTTTTTTTTTTTTTTGGAAAAAATTATGAAAAAAAAATAAAGTTTCTTTTGCCTAGTGCCCGACCCACGGGGCACTCGGCAAATGTTAAATTTTTTTAAATAGTTTTTCTTTTTCTAGAAAAAAAAATTTTGAAAAAAAAAAATAAAGTTTCTTTTTGCCGAGTGCGACTCGCGGGGGCACTCGGCAAAGGTTAAATTTTTTAAATATTTTTTCTTTTTACGGAAAAAATTTTGAAAAAAAAAATAAAATTTCTTTGCCGAGTCTTGGGATCGGGCACTCGCAAAGAAGAAAGACTTCTCGGCGCCACACACACAAGTCCCCACACCGCGCGCACACACCCACCACCGCGCTGCCGCCGCCGCCGAGCCGACGGCCGCCGCCCGGCAGCCGCACCCCGGCCCCGCCCGAAGCGCCGCGCCTCGGCGTGGGCCGGCGGCGCGCCAGCCGCTGCCGCCCCGCCCGCTCCGCGCCCCGGCGCCCGACCTCGCGTGGAGCTCCTCCGCCCCCCAGGCCCCGCCCCCAGGCCCGCCCCCGGCCCCGCCGTGGGCGGCCGTGGGCGACCCGGCCCACGGCCGCCCGCCAGCCCGCGAGCCCGGCCGCCCGGCCCCGCCCCCGGCCCGGCCCGCCCGGCCCCAGACCCCCCGCCAACAGGGGAAAGGAGGAGGCCCAGGGAGGAGGAAGGGAGGAGGAAGAAAGGAGGAGAGAGGAGGCAGGAGGAAAAAGAGGGGAGGAGGAAGAAGCAGGGAGGGAGGGAGAAAGAAGGGAAGAGCAGGAAGGAAGAGAGGAGGAGGTAGGGAGGAAGGAGGAAGGAGGGAGAAGGAAGGAAGAAGGGCTCCTCGTCCGTGCCGCTCTCCGTTCGTGTCCGATACGGTCTTCGTCGGAGTCGTCGTTGTCACCGTCGTTGCTCGAAGGTAAAGACCGTGTCATGGGTTTAGCGTATGTGGTTGTCGGCCATGGAGCCGTTGATGTGGTTGTCCGGCCATCGAGCCGTCGATGTGGTTGTCTGGCCATCGAGCCGTTATATATATGTGTCTTATTGCAGGTGTGTGCATTGTCACCGTGCAGGGGAGGTGCTATCCAAATTTTGAACTAATGCTATGTGTGTTCCTTCTATTTTGCAGAGAAGACCCTGTTGGAGCCGCGCTTGAGTTGATCCCGATCGTCTTCGGCGCCGTCACGGTTCTGCCTGCATGGCGTCGCCTCGCCACTGCACCGACTCGCCACGGCCCCGCTAGCCTGACTGCACCGCCACCTAAGGTATAACCTCTGTTTCCATATGAGGGTCGTAGGGTCATAGGTCACGTCACCAAGTTAGGCGTCTCCCGTTCGAAAGAGATACGGTTGTCGGTGTGCAAATCTTTGCATATCGAAAACCGTGATCTGCATTCGAATTGTCCACGATACTTGGACAGCCAGCGCATGCATTGTTGGGGCTAGATTCCATTTATGCGCTCCGATCGAAGACGAGTTTCGGCATCACCTCCCTGTTGTTCTCCGGAAACACGTTCTCCCGTCGGGCGTGTACCTGGAGAACGGCGGGGAGTCTTTGCGAAAATTCGTCTCCGATGGGAGCAAGATTAACGGAAACTAGCCCCAACAATGCATACGCTGGTGGGATTAGGACCTATCCTCACCTAATAGAGATTAGGAGGCCGGTGTAGGTAAAATTGATTGTTATGTTTCTCGCTTAATGTATATGTTAGAAGATGGATGATCGTGGATTTGGATGTACACGGGCCGCCCAAGTGATCATGATTACACGCCTGAATGGATTGAGAAAACATATATGTT